>OU612058.1:55750123-55867142 GCA_914767635.1 Melanostoma mellinum
CGCTCTTGTGAGTTTCAGGGAAAGGTTATGTTGATTCGATAAATATATTTTTGTCTTCGATCAATGAAAGAATCAGATGCGCAATATGGTAACAGACTTCAATATAAACAAAAAGGGGTTGCTATTCAATTAATTTTTATTTCCATTTACTTAAATCGACTAACGTAGAAACATACAAACGATAATGTATTAATATTCCTATGTAAATATGATAACTTCTAACTTACTGACCCTAAAAGGGTTTTATAAATCAATTCTTATCACTTATATATTATATATTATATCATTATTTTAATATTGCGAACTTATTATTAGTATGTATAAAAGAAGCAGAGTACTGAACTTTATGTTACTTAAAAATGATACATCTAACAACTTAGTTTCCAAATGAGATATGTGATCAAATCTTCTAAGGTTATAAAAATAAAAGAGGGTGCTTTTAAAAAATGCTACTTCACTGAACCAAATTACCTAGGTTGTGATATTAATAAAAATGTTGGTAGAATTAAAGAAAGGGTGATCAATATACGGTCAAGAAAAACTATGTGTCAATTAGACGAATAAATTGTAAATTTTTCGATAAACTAAATCTTCAAAATTTTGTCGAACTGAAAAAAATTCATCATTTAATTTTGAAAATAAAGTAAAGAAAGATTCTTCAATTTGAAATAGGTATTATTTTTCACTGAAAAAGTATTCTTCACTTTCACTCATTTTTTTCTTCAAATTGACAATTTTCTTCATTTTCACACTCGCTTTCCTTAATTTTGACATAAAAAATTATCAAATTCACAAATCTTGTTTCTCAAATCGATGAAATATTCTTCATTTTGAATCATTGTATTCAAAAAACTTACAATTTTTCTTCATTTTCACATCAATTTCCTTTTTGAAGTGAAGAAATTTCTTCTCAAATCAATCGAGTATTTCTCATTTCTTAAACAGAATCTTATTTTGACATCCCATATACCTACTAAGAAAAAATTCTTAAACACAATACATGTGCTTCAAGTTTGCTTACCATTCTTAATACCATTCTGAAACAGAACAGCTTTCAATCCTCGGCAAGTGCATTACCAACCACCTCTTGTGGAATAACCACATACTTGAAATCGCAAAAAACGCTGCAAAGTGCTTAGGCTTTCTTCGACGATGCAAGAAATTTTTTTCACCCAATGACCTGGCAGTCATCTACAAAACGTACATTCGTCCTAAGATGGAGTATAACTCCCATATTTGGGCAGGTGCTCCTTCAACCCACCTCAATCTTTTGGACAGTGTTCAGAGAAGAGCCTTTAAAATGATTGGAGATACGTACATCATCGAAACTTTCACGACACTCGAACATCGTCGTAATGTTTCTTGTCTCTCCTTATTTTATCGTTTTTTCTACAGACAGTGCTCTCATGAGATTGCCAGATGCATTCCACCCCTTAAACAATTCAACCGTAATACTTGCGCTTCCAGGAATGCCCATCAGTTTACCCTTGAGTCCAATTTCGGACGTACTGTTAAATACAGAGATTCCTTCTTCAGCCGTACCACGCGAATGTGGAATGTATTGCCCAGCTCTATTTTTCCCTCTCATTACAATCTTCAGAAATTTAAAACTAATGTGCATCGGTATCTCCTTTTCAACTCTCTCCCTTTTTCCTAACGCTCGTACTGTGTTACTTAACATGTTAAGGGTAGTCACAACCCCTTGAGTGCGCGCAAATTATAAAAAAAAAAAAATAATAACATAACCAGTTTAATAACACATCACAAAAAATTGTCTTTCAAGCTAAGATTTTTAAAAATTTTCTTAGTTTTAACTTGTTCTAGTTCTTAATTCATAAGGTATCTTAAGGCCGAAAGGCATTTGTAGTAAGATATTGAATAATTTAGAGTACCCGCTTAGGGTCAGTATGTTGATTAAGTAATTATATAAGCTAGTTTTACACATTTTGGTTAGCATTTGAGTAGATATAAGAAAAATTTTATAAAAATGAATTGAAAATGGTAACACAAAATATCCCGTCACTTATTTTATGAATACTAAAATATTTTTGTAAGAAACATTTACATTTTATTTTCAAATATTTGTTAACACTTTCACCATCACACTTATTATACATTTCACAGTTGTTAAGAGCACTGGTACAACTATAGAGCAAGGAAGATTTTCGTGGATAAAGGTGTAAATTTTTGAGAAAACCATAAGTTTCATAAGACTCTATATGTTTTGCAAACGATTTCATTTATATGATTATGCCGAGTCAATTTCTGTTAAATACATTTCAAATATCTCCAAGCTTAATTGTTGGAGAGAAAGAAAGAAAGAAAGAATTTCAAAATGACCAAACATTCACATTTGCTAGGATTGAGTGACAATTGACAAACCATCCATCAACGACTATTCTGATAAGTGATTTAGAAGCGGTTCTAAAACCGATTCTTGAATACACCGCTTATTTGAAAAATAAGATGTTAAAGTCAATAATTGTTCAAACACACAGTTGTTAAAGAAACACTTGTATTGAAGGCAAAATGTAAACTATCCTGAACAACCTTTTTTTTTTTGGTCATCTGCCGAGGTCATACTTGGTATATGTGTGATTCTTATATAACTGTGATTTGTACAACTCAAATTTTTTTAAAATCGAAAATGCTTTAAAATTTGTGGTCTGGGTGCTTTTGGTCTTTTATTATGCTCAAAATTAAGCCTGTAACGTAGCTCTACTAACTGCAATAAAAAAGAAACTAGAACAAAAATTAGAAATTTCTTTACCACGCCACGGTAGGTACTGACATCAAAATGAAATATTCAGAATATCTAGCTAAATCTCTTAAAATAATAAAACAAATGATAAATTATATAATTTTTATAACTAGGTATACAGAGACATTTACGGTATTTTCTTTCTTGATTTTAACAATCTTTGAAATTTATTAACAGTATAGAATTAAAAAAACAATTTTTATAATAGTCTTTGAATAAAACAAAATTTAACATTAGTTAAATATTGAAATTCATTGAAGTTTTTAACAAACTGAATTTTATAGAGCATTAATACAATTTTTATATATAGTTTAATATTAATCTATAACATAGCTTTTAATAGTTATTTGCTTTTGTTTACCCTGGTACTGACATCCATGATACTGACATTTGAATGTATAATTAACCTAACTTAAACTTCTTCTTCCTCTTCTTCTTCTTCTTATTCTTCTTATTTTTCTTTTTCTTTTTCTTTTTATTCTTCTGTCTTCTTCTTTCTTTTTGGGTTGGTTGCACTCAAACTTTCGCTTAGCTTAAAGTTAAGTTAAGTTGCGCCACTCTATATTTATTATTATCTATTATTTACCAACTGCAACTGACTCACAAAAGAAGCATATTTAAATTTGGTCCCACCCTTTAAATTCAGGTCCCACCCTGATCTAGTGGAAGTATGTGATTTAGGAAGTACATATGTGATTTAGAAGCATTGCTGATGTATACTTTTATGTACGTCAGAAAGAACATTGTGGTACTTGAAAGTGGAAACTATAAGCGATGTTATTAGTTGTATAATTGAACTCTAAGGACTGCACTGAACTTATTTAAAAATGACCAACAGGAAACCATTTTCACCAGAAAGGACTGAGTGGTTTCGTTTTAAAGGAAACAACAGGACGTTAAAAGTTAAAATTGGCATATTTTTACTCGCATGCCGCAACTCTTGTTTGTAAAATCAGAGTGGTGAAAGAATTTCAAATAGGATCCACTAGTTTACGTTCCCATTACCGTTCTCGTTCTCGTAACAGATACCGTTCTAATTGAAGTGTGGGAATGAATTAAATACAGCCTTATTGCGAAGATTAAAATTTATCAATGGGTACACTTTATAGTTTGCCCGCATTTTGAAGCCTCATCAAAAAAAAATTCAGAAAAAAAAATGGGAGAAAATGGAAAGAATGTATTGTATTATTTACAGCACTAAGAGAAAGAACGGCCTATGGATGTAAAATTTAAAATAAAGAGGAAACTCAAAAAAATCTTTAGTATCAGCCATTTAACAAAATTTTGTATTTTTAGAAATATGTACCTACACAATTTTCTTTATTCAATTTGACACAAAAAAAAAAACATGTCAATTTTGTTTAGGTATATCTAATTTACAAAGCTGCAAAGGTTTCGTAGGCATCCGCAATAGCATAAGATTTCGATTTTAATTGATTAATTTTTTCAATCGTCAATCGGTTGGTTGTTGATGGCTAAGTTTTGTCATTGTAAATTTTCATTGAATTCCGATCAGTTATTTTTGAGTTGAGCATACAAACCATTCGATTCCATAAGTGGTAATCGAAAATCATTCGCAATTCCTTGTGTATGTATACCTATTACCTACTTGCCTGATTAATACTGATATGGCAGACTTCTCATTTTGTGAAACTGATAAAAGAACTTATTTTAAAATGCTTCTGACGACTGCGTCACATGTAAATACATGTACAAATATGTAATAATAAATTCCACTTGCAAATTGCTTAGTAATGTTTTAAAAGACTAAAAACCATTGCTTTGGATAAGTCATCACTTTTTTCTATAATTTTTTTATAAATATGCATCCAAAAAGAACTGAGCCTAGGTGGTCTTTGTGTTGTGCCAGAAATCACTCACCTTTATCAAGGAAATGTTTTGTATCAGAGCAAAATGACTAATGGATTTTGTTGAACATTGTTACACAATAATAAGAACGGAAGAGAATGGTCTTCAACGAACAATGGGAAGCTTGATTTGTGATGAATTTCCAATACACTTATACAATCAACATGCCGACCATTTCTGAATGCGTATGAAGACTGTCGATGAATTTTAAATGAAACCTTGTTTCTAGAATTTATTGACAGTAATTGCTTTCTTAAGAAATCTTAGCCCTACTATACAAGTTTTTAAAAAGATAGGCGTTTATGATTTAAGCTAGGTCTTCACAGAAATAAACTGGAGACAACTTTCAGGGCTCGGTAAAAAATGCCAGTCGCATTTCAATGACAGATATATGCATTTCCGATTGGTTTGACACACAAAGAACTTCTTTATTTTCTTTTTTCTTTTTTTGAGACCACATAGCAAATCTTTTATCAATTATTACCATTCTTTAGTATATCTGCGTTCGTTTGGTATGTTTTTGCATTCTCCTTGTTTCTCTGTGATATTTCTTTGTATTTTCACGGCTTTCGGGTTTTTCTTATTTTTTTTTACGTATTTCAGCGGCCTTTGCGAGACCATAGGCTCTTAGTTCCTCTCCCTGCTATTTGTGTCCCACGGAAAACATCATTAATCAAAGTGAAGCTCTATACCGTTCGAGTGTATCTAACAGCAGCCTCGTCGTAATTCCATTTTTTTTGTTTCTTCTTCAGCTGGATATAAGAGTAGGTATATACGTATGTCGGTAGGTAGATCGGTTGTATATGTATGTATATACGTATGTATATTACTCTGCTGTTATTGTTTCAGTTTTCCTGGTTGGGTTCTGTTGTTTGCCGAAACGATGTCGGCGGCAGCCAGGCTTCGCATAATTTGAACAGCAAAAAAATCCGTCTTATATGATTGTATGTGGGGTGGTGTGTTGTTCTATTGCAATGGCAATCAACTCTGCAGGACAAAACAACTGGCAGAAGAAATGGGTTGGCTTAGTAGGCTTTGAAGAGTAGACATTATGCTGACACCACGTACAGCGTGAGCTCTTAGTCGGCATTGAAGAAAAAGAAAAAAAAAGGGAAAAACACCACTGACGAACGTTTTCATCCCATCATCGAGAAGATTTTTTTTTGTTTCATCCTTCCTTTTTTTTCATTTAGATTCAGTTTAATACGACTGTCAATCAAGTGCTCTCTGCACAGCCCTCGTCACTGTGAAGTTGGATGTATGTCGGTGTGGGTTTATACTTACATTTTGCTGATTGATCAGATGAAAACCTCTCATCATGCTTAAATCGTTTCCTTGATATTGTTCTGAAATGATAGCAAACTTTAAAACAAGCTGGTCACTCAGGAACAAAATTTAATATAGATGAGTTCACTTTCTTTAAATAGCATATATACGATATTTTATCTCCATTCTCCACTTCTATAACTGCTGATGCCACTTTTGGAGTATACTGTATACTTATTGATATGAGATTTGCAGTGGCGGATTTAGCTATAGGCTGAGTAGGCTGCAGCCTAAGGCGGCAACTCCAGAGGGGGCGGCAAATATTTTGAAAATAAGAATTTTTTTCTCGAACAAAAAAAATTTTCAATAGAAATGTTATTTTTTTATTTTTTATGTCAAATGATTTTTATTTTTTATTTTACAATCTTATGCTATCGACGATCATGGTCGAGTTTCATATGACTGCAGTGAGTATAAATATGTAAAAAAAATTTTTGGGGCGGCTTTTTTTTCGCAGCCTAGGGGCGCCATTAGTCTAGATCCGCCGCTGGAGATTTGTACTGTATTTGAAAACCTTCTGAAACTAAGGATCTCAGAAAAGCTATACATTAAGTATACTGTTTTCTTTGATCTGGGGTAGAGCTGAGCATACAACACCGTCTCGATTCCTTAGCAAGCCTTCTTCAGTTGGTGTACGAACCATGTTGATAAACGTATACACTTTCACTTGCATGCGACCGCTGGGTCTAGATTTTTTTAAGCATCAATGCTCACTCGGGTTGAAGTCTTGGTATCCCACATGACCCTTAGCCATCTCAATCGATATACCTTTCCTGCTTTCAGTTCATAGTAGCATTTGTTGTCATTTTTCTCTTGGAATAAGCACCTTCAAAGAACATGCAACCAGAAATCTCACTTAAAACATTCAACAATCGTCTGACTTTGCCAGGTCCATCCTTACCCTTGTACCATACAGCAAGACTAAATTTGTATAGGTTTTGTAAAAGTATGTACAATTTGGGTCACCAAATTGGGTCTTTAAGAAAAGGCTCTCCTCTTCAACCCAAAGACAAAAAATAAGAAACAAAGAAACAGCGATGTGAAAGAATTTCTTCTTTTTCTTAGTGCTGGTAGCTGGTATAGTTGTCTGGAATACCTACATAAGTGTTTTACGAAAAAAATTAACTAGGTATTTAAATTTGAATTTGACATTTATGCACAATTGCACTTATCTCAGCTATACTACTTTTTGTGACACATATGCCAATTGACTGCTTCTTTTGATTGCCATTAAAGGTACTACTAGGCAAGTTTTGAAATCGTGCAGAAAAAAAATTTAGATATCAATTAAATATGACATGATGAATACGAAAAAAGTAAGTCCTGCAGTTCTGTCTGTCTGTCTGTCCATATATGGATCTACATAGCCTGAACCGCTTGGCCAGTTTTCTTCAAAATCTGCATTAAGTGCCTTACAGGCACTTTAAAGAAAGATTTTTGATTTTGAGTCACTCTGTCATGAAATCACGGCTCTAACGATCTCGATAAAATTTTATATGAAAGATTATTTTTCAAAGGTCTTTCTAATTCTTTTTTTGGAAATGTCTAAGAACGGTACCCCTGATAGCACCGTTTTCATCAACTTTCTCGTATTGACCCACACGATTCAGTGGTTTTTTGAATATTTTTGAAAGTTTATCTTTGATTTTTCAAATTGTTTATGTCGAAACACCTTCTGACAAGATCTTTGTCAAGAAGGTGTTACTTGCTGTCACAACTTTACAGTGCTCAAAAAAATAGCTTAGTTTTCTCCCGTTCCTTTTTTTTTTAACTTCATTCAGTTCCTATTGAGAACAAAAACTGTAAAAAGTTTTATTTGGAAGCATTATGATAAGTACATCAAATATTAGTGTCTACCAAAAAGTACAAACACTTATAACATTTCTTCTTCGAATACGGGCTCGGATGTAGGCCCACTTTTAGATCACCTGGCGTTTATCGGCAATTACGCCGCAAATGTTGTTTTAATGAAGTCAGTTAGCTACTTATCGGTGTAGACTGTAGACTATAGCTGCCTTACAAGTTCCACTGAAAATAGTCTAGGATCGCAACTATACGCTCATCAAACTTATCCTTCAAGAAATAAATTATGGATTCTGGAACGCGATTTGTGAGATGTAACGCCCGCACCACAAGGTGCGATAAAATTTAAAAAAGGAAAAGTTTTTGATTATGGGTACATAGCTCTATAGGTAAAGGCAGCTTTTTGGCTTATTGAAGTTTCCATTTAAACAACACACTGAACCAAATTTTCTTGAGAAAAGCGGGACTGACAGCAATCTTGCTTAAAGTCCCCTCAACGCTGTGCTTGGTGGTATTGCGGCTTCAATTCTATTACGAGTTTGGTTTTATAAGCCATCAGCAAACAAGAATCTTTCCGCAAAGTGGATAGGCCCAGATCCTATTGTTATCAAAAATGGCGGTTGGACTCATTCGGGTCTTCCTCGATTCTACGCTCTACAGCATGAATAGCTTTTTCCGGCTGATGTCTTATTTGTTAGTGCCTTAATGCTTCATTTTATGTAATTTTTAACATTGCATCAAATATATTAATAAATAAAAAAATAGTTTCTTCTTTTGTAATCATCACCAGGTGTTTTATTTTAAAAATCGCAGCGATTTTTAAAATAAAACAGCTGGTGATGATTACAAAAGCGGGCTTATAAAAACGGGATTTTAATAAACGGGATTTTAAAAACGGGGTTTTGAAAAAGCGGTATAATAACAAAACGGGCTTAAAAAACGGGATTTTAAATGCGGGAAAATAAAAAGCAGGATTATAAAAAACGGGATATCGAACCCAACCCAAGCAGGGCAAATAAGTGATAATGTTTCAGTTTCTAACGAGATTCAGAAAACTTCTCCCTTCTCAATAATAAGAATAACAATACTAGTTTCATAGTAAAGCTCCCTGAGGAATGAAACTAGTAGATTTAGATCTAATCTAATCTAAATCTACTAGTTTCCTTCCTCAGGGAGCTTGCAAAAAAGTTTTGATTGTAAAAGTTTGTGTAGCTCAATCAATTTAAACCTTTTAGTCACTGTTTTGAGATGACGAGGAGAGCAATATCGAATTAATGGCTGTCTCCTTAAGTCTCAAAAGGCTCTGTTTTCCCAAAAACATTAGTATACGGTTAATCGGAAGATGAAACGGATGAATGTTCGAACTGTTTAAATTTCCAACTTTGAAACTTTAGTGGAAGTGTTTTTTAACTTAATTTCAAGAACGCAGTTTTAAAGTAATGGCACATACATAGAGTCCAATATGTTACGTAGATAAATTTGATTTCAGGCCTTTCCTAAAATGTAAATTAAAAATTGAACCATTTGGAGCCCTGAGTAGATTTTAGGATGGTGTTCAATTTGAGGTTCATCGAAGAAGTGGGCTTAGCTAGGACACTCACAGAGGAATACTCACATTTATACAATTTTCACGAATTGCTTGATATTCTTGTAAACGATTGTGTATGACTTTCACAAGGCATCACAATTCCATTTTTATTCCAAAGGGATGTTGTATAGACCATTGCGTATAGAAAACTCTGCTTTTGTCAACCCTCACCATACTTTCTTTTATTCATTTCGTAGCATAGAAAGAAAATAAAACATGGCGGCAATAGAAAAGAGAAATACAAAAAATAAAAAAAAAGAATACAAACCCAAACGTAACCCCAAGCGATAAGCAGCCCTCGCGAGCGCTGCTCAGCTCATTGCCATCACCATTTTCTTGACATTCATGCAAATTTGACAAGTGACATGTTGACAAGTGTGATGGAGTAACCTGCCACACAGCTCGCACGATAAAAGCCCATTTTACATCTCTCAGAAGTAATTGGAAAACTTTCCAGGGGTGTATTAGGAGGGTTCTTAAATAAAAATTACAAAACCGAAAAACAAACAAAGGGAACTGGGGATCCTTTTTATATATTTTTTTGAGCTCTATGTAAGGATAAAGGACGAGGTGGGGTGGGTGGTAAGGAGTATAGTGAGGTGTGCTTTGTGGAGAAGATGTCAAAACAAAACAAACAAAAAATCAACAAAAAAAATAAACAATTTTCGAGTAAAAGGAGCCTATCAAAATCAACTTCATAATCTAGCTATTCGACGCCATGGGGATAACATTGATTGAGTGATTGATGGTCATACAAGGACATTTCTTATCCCAGAGCAGAGAAATTCACATTTTTTATAATTTTTTTTTTTTGCTGACTTTTTAACGCAATACTCGTACTATATTAAAGTCAGTAGTTGAACTGTGATGGTGCTTCATGCGTATATCGAGTCTTGGCGAACAAACCCATTACATGCGGTTGAACTGTGTCAAAACAATATTATTAATAACAAACGCGCTCATTCGAGTCACGCTAGTGTTTACCAATAGTGATATGGGGAAGGGGGTGCGGTACCAATTTTCCACGCTTCACAAATTCAATTAAAACATTCATCGACCGACCGACCGACCGACTACGACGATGGAGAAGAGCTCCATTGGCATCGATTGTGCAAGGGAAAGGTGTTCCTTTCAGCAATGGATGCATTTAGACCGCCATGATTGTCGAGGACATGCATAGTCTCATTGTGTACGATTGTAGTAAGTACGTTCACAACTTGTATATCTCTTATGTATATCTGCATTTTATGTGTAGCAGCAGGTTTTTTTTTTAGTTATTTTTTTTTTTTCTTCTCTTTTTTAGAAAAAGCCCACCACGATGTCGGCGACGGCCATTGCCCAGCATCATTAATCATTGCAATCGGTTGGACTTTTATAAATTTTTCATTTTGATTTTTTGAATAATTGCGGTCTGTCGATGGGGCCTCATTAAGATTGATAAGTTTTTTGAAAATTTTCAATTTAATTAGCTACAATCATAACAGCCCCGCTGGCGAAAGCGTTTCTGTGTGGCTCTGGCTTTAGTGATGTGTTGATGTGGGAAAACAGAGGAGAGATTCATCTACGCTTGAGTTTTGTTTTTGTTTTTGTCTTTTCTTCAAATTGAAAGAAATTTTTTTCTTTGGGAATTAATTTTTGTTTTGAGTCTAATGTGAGAAAATTGTATGGTATGTGATAATCTTAGACATTTTAGTCTGAAGCGCTAAACTCATAATTCCATGGTACTAATTGGATGGCTTAAAGTGAAACACGCTAACTCTAAGTGTAATGAGATAATTCAGTGAGCTGAGTTAGTAATAAAAGCTAATGGAGCTAATGGAGCACTCCTTGTGGTTACTTATTTTATTTTTTAGCTGTCCTATGGAAATTTTCAAAAGGCACTTATAGTACTGAGTAGTGTGGGGTTCTTATTCTTACCCACAACAAGGTGCAAGAGATTTTTCTTTCTCAATTTGTTGTTCTCATTAAGGGAAGTGTATAGTTATAATACTTTCTCATAGCTACCTAATAGAACATCAGCTCACAAAGTTGATTCTTCTTAAAATCCGAACATATTCTCCTGCATTAAGGACGGTTTCCATTTCAGAGCTGGTATATGGCTTTTACGCCATCTTAATTGGGTGCCATTGTCTAAACAGATTTCAATACTTGCTTTTTTTAGACATATGGTTTTCAATCTGGCAATACTTATTTCGGAGTTGGTTTTTTTGACAGCTGCTACTTGATTTATGCTCAGTTTGGTTTGCTTTTTCATAGATGATTACTTAGAACACTGTGTATGTTCGGAAAATTGTCTCGAAACGAAATTTCTGTCGATGCCCATTTTTACATAATTTCGAGTTTAATACTTTGAGTTATCTCCAAGATCGAGCGATTAAACACCGCAAGTAACAAGTCACTTGCCTACACATAGATAAGACCGAGACGATTGACACCTTGGAAGAGAATATTCAGCACGTTATTGCTGACACAAAGCCCCAAATGCTACAAAAACTGGTCGCAAATTGAGCCACTCGACGGGAATATATTTGTTTTTTTGTGGAAAGATAGGTCAGAGATGACCCTATTGACCAGCAGTAGGAAGGAACTCTGTAGCTACTTCTAGCTCACTTGCTTACTTAGGTGGACATTACAGTTTGCGGTGAACCTAAGCCTCAACAAACATCTTCCGATAGCGACTTCGATTTCGAGCGAGCTCTCTCCAGTTTTGCACTCTAAGTCTGTTGAGATCTTCTTTATTGCACCTCCTTAGACGAGGTCTTGGCCTTCCGCGGTCCCGGAGCGTTTTATGGCCATCCCCCCTATATGGCCCAGTCATCGTAGCCTTGCGATGCGCACTCTTCTAGCTATATGCCCATGTTGCGGTACAGTTCATACAGCTCGTTATTGTATCTTCTTCTCAACATATTTGAATCTTTTAAATTACTTTTCCTTCGAAACGATCAAGGGTCTCCTCATTACCTTCGATAAGGTCCACGCTTCCGATCCGTAAAGCATAGAACTGGCATGATTGAGGTCTTATGAAAGGTTACCTTGGTTTTTCTGGAGAGGGCAAAAGAGTAATGGTCAGCAAGAGTTATTCTCCGTTTGATCTCCGTACTGATGTTGTTTTCCGTGTCTATATCAAGTAATAGATAGACGAAGCCCTGTACTACCTCAAATTTATGTTTGTCCTACTGTGACTCTTTGTCCAATGCCTTGAAGTTCGGTGTCCTTATTTGACCATGTACTTCGTTTTACTCTCATCAACCATCAAACTCATATTTGGCCGCTTCAGTTTCAATGGTCGCAAAAGCACCTATGACATCACGCTTCCTTCTTACGTCAATATCGTCTCCGTATGCGAGTTATTGTACAAACATTTGAAAGATAGTTCCTCTGGTGTTAAAATTTGTGTTTTGTACAATCTGTTCGATGTTAAAGATCGCATGACAGTTTGCCGCCTTTAATAAAGTTTTTTTTCGACATCTAAGGTCTCGGTGAGTTCTTTACAGACCTTCACAGAGCAGTATGAATTCACCTTTAAATTTAAACTCCGTATCCAACATTATTCCAATGTATTCGGAATGAGGTACTTGTTGGTAAAGTATATAGGAAAGGTATGTGTCGATTTTAGTTTCTTTGAACTTGGTACGCTATTTTTCCGTCCAATCACAAACTTTATCAATTATACATTTTGCTAGTTTTGTGAAGCTTTTGTAGCGGACTTATCTCACACCAATATTGTAGTATCATCAGCAAAGATGGCGATGATAACGTTGGTGTTTACTGAAATATCCCTTTTATACAACAGATACAGGGATGGCCCTAGGACACTACTCTGTGGTAGGTACTCCAGATTTTGTTTTCTTAAGTTCAAAGAGTACGTTAGGTCGTGCCTCGTGCCAAACTCTAAGTATCGATTCGCAACGTAAGATATCAGTACTTTGTAACGTTACTTAAGATGCAGTTCTTAATGTAGTTCGTGCTCAAACCCCTGGAGCCAATCCGAGCAAACCTGTTTCGCTGTCGTGGTCTACTGTGGAATTTTTGTTTTTGGACAAACTAATGTCTCGGAATTAGTTTTCTTTGTTCTACTATTTTGCGCTGCTCTTTCAGAACCGCTTTTTCAAAAACTTTTACCCGTTCTTCCTTTCGGCATCTTCGTAGAAATTCGGGAACACTTTTTGACCATAACACACCAAGGGGCAATAACACCTCTTGGATCACTTATGGGTATTTTGAGCCCATAAAGCGGCAGTTTGTTTATTCCCGAAAAAAATGTTTTTGGAAAAAGTTGTGTTTATGTCTATTGCTCCAAAGCAAACAAAGTCTCCCTATTTAAAATGTAAGGTGTTTTGAATACTCAACAGGCTTTAATTGTTGCGTGATTTGAGCAAAATAAGGATGGAAATGCAATTCCAAGTGCAAAATATGCCATATGTATGAGGTGTATGACCCGTTCAATTTCTTCAAATGCCGAGAAATCGATAAATTCGGATCATTATAGCAATACTGGCACTAGTTGCAACAATATTTTCCAATAAGTTTGCATTGCGATGATGCACAGCACAAGCCTTACAACATCAGTAACTTCCGATTTATTTCAAAGCTATTCATAATTTTATACCAATTTCCACTTTAGTAGTAAGCTTTAGTAAATTCATTGATTGTGATGCGATCCACTATGGTAAACTCCAAATATTTTACTAGTTTTATGACACTTCACATGACAGCTGAGTCTAACAGGTGTCAAACGCCCTCGCTACCAACTTGAAACTACGAGATGATTGACCCTTTATATTGTTGTCTTTTGAAAGGTAGGTATAGGTACCTAATTACAAGAGCGATTTCAACAGATGCAATCTAAATAGAATTTTTCAACAAAAAATTTACAAATTTGCTAAATAACAATTGAAAACTGTAATTCAATTTGTGTAAAAGATTGCAACGGAAAGTAGCTTTTTAAGTGCTCAAAATATTTAATTACAAAATTTTTACTTTTAAATAATGAAGTATCTCAAAAACTAATAAAGTTTAAGCTTGGAAGATGACCATTTACCTAATCTGATGACAAACCCCTTCATTATGATTTATCTTAGAGTAAGTAAAACATATTTAATGATTTATTTACTAAGCATGCTTCTTAAACAGTAGTTAAACAAAATCAATCTCATTATTCAAATAAGTTGTGCGCATTACTCAACCCTTCCAAAGCTTCAATTATATTTCGTTAAAATATTTAACAGGAAACAAGGTATTTGCACTGACTACATCAACATATCGACTGAAGAAAAAAATGTCTATCCAACAAGACACACAAGACCAAGTAACTAATTAAACCAATGGGATACAACATACAGGACATGTGTGACATGCTTTACAGAAGCCATAAGATTACTTCTTATTGATAACAGGGAAACTTTCAGTGTGAGTTTTTTCGTTTTTTTAATTCCATCCAACGAGGAGCAGACACACAGCCTTCTGTGCGCCACCATTACGCTCCTCAAGCTGTCAAGCCTACCTGCACAGCTCAGAATAAAACCGAGATGCTTGATTCGAGATATTGTCAATCAAATGAATTTATAAACAATAATTCAAGTCGAGTGTAAACACGCGATATGTCGTTAACACAAATAATATTGGAATTATGCACTGTTCATTAATTATCCTGTCAGCGTAACAACGTTTCGATGATTAGGTTGCTCATGAAATATTTGAATAGAAATCGATGTTTCCGTATTAGTGTAAGATTGTGAAAGCAACCAGTCTTTTTTTGTGTAATTTGTTTTGTAATAAGTTCAATCCAATTTGTCATTGTCCTCCACAATTTAAATCGCAATGGCTTTTTTTTGGTGATTTGAGAGGCACCTAGCGGCAAATAGAATAACCGATGAAAAGATAAGAAAGTCTCCAATAATATTTTTTGACTCAAACCGTTTTATTGATGGTTTGTGTCCACACTTTTATTGTTAGTGTTTTTGGGACAGACCATTTGTATCTATCAGTTCACAATGACGAAGAGAAAACTAGAAAAATGTTACATCTTTTAGCAAATTGCACGTTTGTAAGGAAAACTGAAATAGGTACACACATTAGGTCATGATACGACTACCAAAAACCATATTTCTTTTACCAATATGTATGTATTCATAATACAATTGCACTATTCAACTATCCTACTAACTGGGGCTAGTCGAATTGCTTGAAAAGGCTTTATTCATTACTAGGTGTGTCAGCGACTTCGTCCGCAAGAATTGGCATAACTTTTTTATTTATCAACCGATTGACATGAAATAAAAGTAAATGTTAAGTGAAGCTTACCACAATATATTACTGAAAACCCCATCTAGATAGGATAAGCCGTTTCTGAGATTAGCGCGCACAAACAAACAAACTGTTACGTTTTTATTATATGTATAGACTATAGATATAGATAGAAGATAGATAGATATAGAAGATTTAGATAGATAGATATAGATATAGAATATAGATAATTGAGACACAGAAATAAATACTAAAAAATAATGTCCTCCTTTTTGTTTAGTAAATCATTTGATTGGAAATAAAAATAAAAAAAGAAGTAAAAGTAATAATAGATTACACCTATTGGGTCTTGTAAATAAAAACCAAGCTAAAGCTATTTTAAAGGAAGCTTATGCTATCTCGTCATATAGCTTTATTTAGAAGGCAAAGTTGTATAGATCTACTGTTAAAGCTGATAGCCTTGTGAATAAACAGCAGGTTAAGCTGAATAGTTATAACTATGGCTCACGCTTCTTTCGAGATTTCGTTTATTTATTCATCTTATTTCAAAAATAGACCCTGAAAGCGAAGAATGGGCGTTTTGTTTTGCATTACAAAATACAAGTCGCTTGTACATTCTGTCTGTAGAAGCCACCGCGTCCTTTGTTAAAAAAAAATTTGGCCAAGAAAATCAATTCGCTAGCTTGCCTAGACTTTGTTTTATTCACCCAAAACCTAGCTTTTGCTAGCTCAGTCTTATTTTTAATAACCCATTGCCCTAAAAAACGAGAAGTTGGGTTGATACTGATACTGATTACTGAAGAAGAGAGAGTCGGAGTAAAAACGGAGCCCTGGAGCACACCAGCATTCATGAGGTGAGTATCAGAGACTTGAAACCATCCAACACAACTTGTATTTGAACGGTCGGAAAGGTAGTTTTTTAATCCAGCGAAGAAGAGACTCCACTGAACCAAAAAAGGTGGTGGAAACAACTAAATCGCAGGTTAAATTGACGAAATGGCGATCAATATACACCCTACTAAACCTTTTGTTGTCGTGAATAATTCGTTTATTCAATTTGAATATTTAGTAGTAAGCTGTTAACTTGAAGAAAATTCGTCAAATCCACAAATAATTATTAGTCAATTTAAATTTGTTAATTTAAAGAAAAATTATCGAATTGAATAAAAGCATTAGTGAAATATTTCTTCAATTCTACTCTTGCAGATCGTTAATTTGAATAACATATTAATTGATTGAACTAAAAGTTGTTGTGGATTTGGCGAAAACTTTCTTTGATTGAACTAATTAGTTTAGTTTATTAAACAATTTTTTTTTTTAGGTTTGAATAAAAGGTGTTGTGTTTTCAACAAAAGCATATTCATTTTGACAGAAAATTTTTGTTGTTTGCACAGTGCATTTTTCAAATTAACCATTCTTTTTCTTAATGTTACGATTTTTTTTCTTTAATCTGAAGATTGCTCGTAACTTGTTTGATTCGAATTCAATTGAGCTTCTGTAATTTATTGAATGGATTGATTCCGTTTTGAGCAAATAAAACGTGTTAACAACCTTGGACTGCTGAAAAAAAGAAGATTCGACCTTGAAAGTGATAACGACAACATCAATAACGACAACAGGAAAATATGTAAAAATTATTTTATTATTTTTTTAGATATTATATTAACATTTTTAATTTAGATATATAATATCGTTTTGGATCATGTGGTTAATCAGCAACTCAACCATTACTGACCTCAAACCATCACTCAAAGAATTCATACCTTTGTATGTTTCTAAAATATGCCTTCCTTGGGACGTCTGGCTTAAGATGTCACTTAAGTTGAGTGAAATAATGTCAGTCTGATTTTTCGGGATATCTGTATGGAAGTTTTCGGGTTGCTCTTCCCACGGCTGGTTTACTTTTATTACATTCTTTTCCGACAACTGCCACGCTTTTATACTGTGCCGAAAATCAATCACTGTACCCAATGGAAGGTTATATTTGTTTTTTAGGTATTTAACATCATTTTCGTTCATATGTTGTTACGTATTTACGCTTATACATTCATCTAAAAAAAAAAATATTTCTTGGTTCGAAAGTTTTTTTTTTAACTTATACTCGTATTACCAATAAATATTGGGATTAAGGCACTGAATTTCCATCCGTGTAGAAGGTTTTTGATGGCATTCGTTAATTGCGATGAATTTGCAAAACTTGTTGATGGGAAAGAAAGTGACTCGTGATCTTTATTTAAATATTTTACTATCGGCACAAATTTAAAATACTCAACACAACAACAATGAGCAACAACCGAATGAACTGATCTTCTCAACTCAAAGTCACAAAACCGAATGGATAATTTGTAGCTAAACTTACGCGCAACACACAAGAAACAGGAGACACATACTTTGATAGAAACAAGAAAGAAGTAGGTAATTTTGAAAATTTATTCAAACTGACGAATGTTTCGCTGTATGGAAGAATCAAAATAAAAATAAAAAATAAATAGGGTGGCGCAACAGAGCGAGGAGCCCCTGGGCCTAGCGCATTTCTCACAACCATGCCTTGTGAGGAAATGGAGGGGACCTACAATTTTTCGCCGGTTCCGAACGGCTAATTGAGAATGCGCTTTTCATGGCAATGAATTTACTAACGGAGGACTTGCCAACTCCTCGCGAAAGGTGATACCCGTGGAAAAACATTTTTGCATTTTGCCTCTGCTGGGATTCGAACCTCGAACCTCTGGGTTAGCAGGTGGACATGCTAACCATTACGCCACGGGTACCACGTATGGAAGAATCCCTAAACGATAAAAAAAAAAATGTTAAAATTTTAACGAAAAATCATCATTTTGAAATAAAAGAAAAAGTTAATTTGAATACTTTCTTAGTCAATAGAAATGAGAAGTATGTTGATTGAACTAAAATTCTACAATTACAATTTAATTGACATTAAAAAAAATTTACTGAAAAATTTGCTAAATTGATGAATGTTTTGTTGACTTGAATATAAATTTTGACGAAAGATCTGCAAATTCAATATTCATTTTATCAATTCAACGACTGTTTCTTCAATTAAAATGCTACATACAGACATTATTCGATTTGAATAAATTTTCTTGTTTGTACGAATGATTTTGTTTATTTGAATAAAATATTTACAAATATTCGTCAATTTCGCAATTTGCTTTAGTTAAAATGTTACGAAAACTTTTAGTTGATTTCACTCCTATTATTTGGTTCAGTGCATCTATACCAAAAGCACGCATTTTCGATAAGAGAGCTTGATGCCAAACTCTATCAAATGCCTTAGTAATATTGAGCGCAATAATTTTACTTTCTCCAAAACAGTAATATGATTGATTGACTGACTGATTGCTACGAAAGCGGTACTGTCGGTCATTAAGATGCTTTCGTTCTTCAATATATTTCTTGAGTAAACGGTTGCTTGAAAGGGGACGAAGATTCCTTTAGAAAATAATTTGATTTCTTAATAAGCAGTTTTAAAATGACAAATGTCATGAAAATGGTAAAAAAGAGATGGAATTAAGGCACATAGTGAAATTGATATAGTAGTTCCGCATAATTAGAAATTAGAAATTCTATCAATTTCTGACGATTTCCCTTCTCTCGCATTAAAATTTCTTTAAAGTTTCTTAATACCTTATATAAAATTTTAATGCATAATTTAATAATCAATTATGATATCTGATTAGTTATTATTTAAGTAAGACTAAACTGTTTAAGAAGCTTCACTATAATGCCGTCGCTGCTGTTGCGCCAATTATAGTGTTTGGTTTTCGGTATGAGGTTGGCCGTGTACTATTCGCGAATTCACTGTTTGCTGAGCCCAGATGCTGCAATTTTTAGTACACGTCGACGTCAGTTGTATTTATAATACCTCCCGTGCTAGCCACTGAGTAGGTACTCCGCAAGAAGATGACAAGCTTGAAAGTACGGGTGTTGACAAAGAGCCAAAAAAAATATATATATATACAGGGTGATTCGCATAAGGTGTGACAAAAAGATAGGGTGTGTAGGTTGGACCTAGACAAGCAAAAAATCGTATGGGAGGGGGGGGTCCATTTTCCCCCGTTTAGGCGGGAGGGGCAATTTAAGAAAAAAACCACTAAAAATGGTAAAAAAATTATTTAAAAATAACGGTAATACCTACAGAGTCGTGCTATAGCATTTTGAAAAGTCAAAAACTTATACATTAATTAAAATTTAAAAATAAGTTGTTCAAATAAATAGTTTTTGAAATATTAATTTTCAAAGTCAAAATTTTGAAAAAAAACATATATTTTTTTTTTTAAACCACTTTTTTTCCAAATTTTACGTAATTAAGTAGTATTTTTCTGGCTTATTTTCAATGCTCTTCTTTATTTTTGATCAAACACAAAAAACCGGATGTCAAAATAACCTGTAGTTTTTGAGAAAACCAAAAATTACAAAAACGACTTTTGTCAAATTTTTTTTTTTTAAGTTTTTTTTTTCGTTATTGGACTTTTAAGTGAATTCTCAATAAAAAAAAGTAAAGAGAAAATTCATCCTTTATTACGTAAGTTCATTTAAGAATCCAATAACGAAAAAAAAAACTTAAGAAAAAAAAAATTTGACAAAAGTCGTTTTTGTAATTTTTGGTTTTCTCAAAAACTACAGGTTATTTTGACATCCGGTTTTTTGTGTTTGATCAAAAATAAAGAAGAGCATTGAAAATAAGCCAGAAAAATACTACTTAATTACGTAAAATTTGGAAAAAAAGTGGTTTAAAAAAAAAAATATATGTTTTTTTTTCAAAATTTTGACTTTGAAAATTAATATTTCAAAAACTATTTATTTGAACAACTTATTTTTAAATTTAAATTAATGTATAAGTTTTTGACTTTTCAAAATGCTATAGCACGACTCTGTAGGTATTACCGTTATTTTTAAATAATTTTTTTACCATTTTTAGTGGTTTTTTTCTTAAATTGCCCCTCCCGCCTAAACGGGGGAAAATGGACCCCCCCCTCCCATACGATTTTTTGCTTGTCTAGGTCCAACCTACACACCCTATCTTTTTGTCACACCTTATGCGAATCACCCTGTATAAATAATAAAAACACTATTATGCTCTGCGAGTAATGACTGACTGGATAACTGAACACTCGAATGGAAGAGGCACTGACAATCTCTGGTGATTGTACCTTCCCGACGTCATATCTCTTCACTGCATTGGTTCGCAACAGTCGTGAATAGGATATCCTCATTCGTACCTCGGCTACAACAAAGTAGTTAGTTGTGGCCCGAATAAAAGTTGGCCCTTCAGAAAGTTCGGACATCTATCACACTGGAAGTCTGGAAGAGTGTCTGAATTGCGTCGATTGCAACATGGTCAAATTGGTTGACGGTAGATTGATCTGGAGATCGCAATGTACCTCTATGAATTTTGAGATGCGGTAAGCGCGTACTAATAACAACAAAACTTGGATTGGGTTCGAAATCCCAGTTTTTATATTCCCGCTTATAAAAATCCCGGTATTGAACACACGTGTTCTGAAATAACGTTTTTAAAAATTTTGATTTTTTAAAATCCCGTTTGTTAAAATCCGGGATAAGGAAATTAAAATAAAAGAAGCAACAAGTGATTTGTTTGGAATACATTTATTGTAGCGCTAAGCAAATAACAAAAATTCAAATTATCAAAATAGATTATTAGCATATCAAATGCTAAACTAAAAAAGAAGAACATTGGAAAGGAACTAATAACCATCAATAATATTTCTTATAATCTTATATTAGTGTAATTGTATGCTATTCTATGTATATTATGAAATGCGACGTTAAAAACCTGTTTTACTCTCTTTTCGCCTACTTTATTCGTAGTTTGTAAAATATTAAAATGCATAAAAACGGGATTGGCGGGATCTTAAAAAGCGAGATTTGAATAAATAAGGATTTTGATCGAGCGGGATTTTAGAAGTCGGAATTGTAAAAAAGCAGTATTTTAGTAGAGGGGGTTTTAAAACTTTTTTTATTTTTGAAAAACAGGATTTTAAAAATTGTGATTTCGATACGCTCCCACAAAATTTAACCGCAAAAAAATCGATTACCCTGAGTCCGTTTTCGGATGTATTGTCATGAAGGCCGATTGGATTTCCAAAGATGTCCTCCTTCCCTAGTTTTGCGTTAAAATTGCCAAGAACAATTTTCACGTCATGTCTAGGTCTAGGGCATTGCTCATATGTTTTTTTTTTTTAAGGAGCTCGTCGAAAAATGTTTGGAGTTCTCGTCGTTCCCTTTCGCCGTTTTCATCTTTCCTATACCCGTCCCATTCCATTTCTTGAATGGCGGATTTGTTTACTTTGGAGCAGTATAGGGCTTTCACAGGCAGCACGTAATCCGTTAAGAAATCTTACATTCCATGGTGCAGATCCGGAGGACTTTGTTCTTTTGTCGTTCTTTTTCGTTCTTTTTCGAGGCTGTTGGTCGTTGCGAACCGCATAGTTTTTACTTGGTTGAGTAGTCAAACCCCTAGGCATAACCTTTTACCTATAGGACCAGGTCCTTTTGAGATCACGTTGGACATAAAGGCCGGACGAACCAGAGCTATCGTCACGTCGGCTTGCCAGAAGCTCATCAATCACCATCTCTTCTTCAATGCCCGGTCCTAATTGAAGGACCCCAAAAGACTTTTAAGTCAAAAAGATAAGTCATCCGATGTGCCAAAATCCCAATAAGATAGGGCAGACGAGTTGGACTAGAGCAGTGGTGGGCAAACTTTCATAATAGGGGGCCAGAAAATTCAAAAAATTCGAATAGGAGGGCCAGAGTTATTTAAAACATGTAATTTGTGTTGAAACTTTTAATCATATTAAAACATTACAGAATTACAAATTAAAAAAATGTTCAAAATTACAGATCAACTTTTATTCGAAGGCCCTGCAACGGTAGGCGTGTGAGATGTATGAAATTGCTTTTGATTTGCCATAATATTTTCGAAGGCAGGTTCAAGCTGTGGCGAATTAACTTTCAGCAGTGCGAAAAGGTGTTCATCACTAGTTTCGAAGTCTGCGTGAGATTTTTTCAACACCTCATTGAATTCTTTCAGTTTGTTTCCACTCACTGGTGACGCCGATTTTAAACGCGGAAAGTGAGTTGAATCGTTCTTAGTCATGCAGTAGTAAAACAGAAAAGGATGGGTTTTGAGGGATTTTAGGCAACCCCTCATCTCATCAGTCTCATCTTTGAATTGGTTTTTCCCTTGCAATTTTTTATTTAATTTATTGTTGTGTTCGAGTAAGGGGCCAATTATAGCGATTAGGAAAAACTATCAGGAAAAGTTCAGACAAATGGAAACATGAATTTTTTCCCGATGAGCTTTTATAGCCAACATGAAAAATATGTCAGTTTCCAGGCTCTCATCCCTTTGCAGCCAGCCACACACCAGCAACTGGTTTTCCTTATGCAATTCACACGAAAAAAAAAAATCCGTTGCGAGTCTGTCAGTGGGATCCAAATAATTGGAACGATTTGTTCTGTTTTGGCTGAAACTCCAATCAGCTGACACGAAAAATGAAATTGCATCAGGAAACAGAAAATATTTGTTCAATTATACATTTTTTGGACGCAAAAGATTCTTTGAGTGATTTGCAATCGATTGATGTATGTAACATTTTGTATTTCAAATCGAAAGAAAACCTAGCTTTTATTCCATTTGAAAATTTTTCCTGATTCTTTTTCCATATAGCTATAACTGGCCCCTGAATCGGTAAAAAATGCAAAATCATTATGCCAATCTTTGTCTTCGAAATATAATAAATATAATAATATGATCTTTATCAAAATATAATTATCGGGGGTCATGTCGAGTGATCGTCGCGTCGGGGGCCCGATTAAATGCTTTCGCGGGCCGGAGTTGGCCCGCGGGCCGTACTTTGCCCATCACTGGACTAGAGTGTCATTGGATTCTTATATCGTCATGTTTCAAGGATTGTTCGAAACCGAACACATAGATAAGCTTTACAACAACAACACGCAGATAAACTTTGTCAATTGGCATAAAATTGATAATATTTTAAAGAAAATTCCCTGCAATGGTTTGAATATGATTTCTGTCATACGTCCTCCGAAGCTAGCTCGGATGTTGTCTAATCTTGATGTTATGTTGTCGATCACTTTTGCAGCATTCGGGGTTGTTTTTCGACAAATAACTGAGATTATGCTTTCCAAGGCGCAAACTGTCTTTGGCTTTGTAGACTAATGCAACCGTATGCCCCAACAGAAAATCAATAACCGTCTTGGAAGTCAACTAACAGTCTGAATTGCGAAATTTTGCGAAAGCCGAAAATCATATGCTGTCATGTTGAAACCATAGCATCCCCAATCAAGGCGATTCTATTCAGAAACGAAAAAGTCATTAATCATGGCTCCACAAAAGTTTCCATTACTTTAGCACCCTAACCGGTATCGTTTCAAAGGTAGAAAATGAGCGACGCGACGTCCTGTATAATTTTTTTAAAGACTGTTTTGGAATGCTTCAAAGAATCTGATGCCTATCTGGTTATCTGGTAATCTGATGTTGTTCGATTCCTATTCATTGTGAGCAGAGTATTCAAAGTAGAAAAACAATTATACATAGTAGCCATATTGATTTCCATTCTTTGTCTATTTTCACTCGAACATCCTACCGATTACATTTGTACTTGCATTTTCGTTGAATTTACATTCGCAATTTGCTTAAAAAATAACCACACAGACACAGACATTTCACGATGTGATAGCAATCCAATAACCGAAAGGAAACAACTTTATACAAACCCTTTAAAATGCATTTTTTCATAACATAAAACATAACCCGTGGTGTTCATCTCTTTTTATTTTAGAGATTAATTCCGAAAAATTATTTCAAAAACTAACAGAGCATACAATTGCACTATTGCACATATTTGACTACCCCCTGCCATCGCATCGGTGGTAAGTCGTGCGGTGCTGGTGGAAAGTTGAATATCATTTATCCATGGGCGGTAGGTGCATTTATTGTTAAGGGTTTTCCACATTGAACAAATATGTGAATGTATATTGCATATGGCTGTTGGCTGATGCAAGGACATAATGTAAACAAAACAATGCGTCTTCCTTTGTCATGGTAAATATAAAATGTCTATAAAGTCATATATGTATATGTTCGCAGTGTATAGGAACATACGACCACTCAGCCTGAAGAGTTTCTTGCAGTAATTCATTCAGTTGATTGTTGAATTTGTGTCCTTTGTCCTTCCTGCTGGAAAGTCGGAATTATTGTCCTTTATAACCTGTGCAAGTTTTGTACGATTGAGGTTTTTATTTGCATATCGTAGGTCCTCGATGGTCCTTCAAATGTCGTTTTCTTCGTCGCATTATTGACCCAAATGTTTTCCCTTGTAGGTTTTGATATAGCTCATTGTCTATTGTGCAGTGCATGGAGAAACGGAGTACATACCTATATTTTTGGGGTTGGGTAGACACGGAGTATAGGATGTGGTCATATCAGATCTACAGAAGGCAATCGAAAAGGAACATACAAGAGGCCTATTTGCATTTACGAAGACAGCAGGTGACATTTTGTTCAACTATATGTGGTATTGGGGATTTATTCAACTGCATGATACGAAGTCGGCTTGTGAATAATTTCGTGGGCTGAAGATATCACCCAACGGTACATAAAACATTGGCAATATGGACAATGCATGTTGGCATTAATATTGACCGCTTTATGTGTACTCTGCAAAACAGAGAGAGGAACTTCATTTTGATGATATGGCTTCATAGTTTTGTTTTCTTTTTATGCAGGAGTAAAATATTTCAATGGTTTAAAATGCAGGAATAGGAAGTACTCGTACTCGAACTCCAACACACTGATATGAGTATTTTGTCTTTTTTCTGGTTGTTAAATTTCCACGTTCGACGAATGAAGGATGTTGAAGGTTTGAGTTTGTTTTTAAATTGGTTTTTACAGTGATAAATGACGATTTTATTTTGACATAAAAATTGATGCATGGGCGAGTAGAGCGAAAAAGTTTTATGTTGCTCTTTTCGATGATAAAACTGGAATTTAGATTAAATACTTTTGTTTTTAAGTGGCTTATATAGTTATGTTTTTTTATTTCGGTTTGATGGCTTATGTGACAAAGATAAACAAGAGTCATTTATGTTTTGGTGAACAGTTTCACAATTATGGGGTTTTCTGCTTTTTTTTCAGGCAGCTAGTGTCATGGATAAAATAAATGTTTTTAATTATTACAACCATCACATTTTTTGACTTTCTCGTCTTTTCGTCGGCAGGGTATAGTTTTATATTTTCGACTATGTTCCTTCCCAGTATTTTGTTGTTTAGTATTGTTAAGCCGTACGTCCACAGACCTCGATTGAAAACAAGACAAAATTACAAGTATACATTCAGAATTATTTTGACGTTTAAGTGCATATCTTAATAAGTAAGTAGGTATTTGTATTTCATCGTATATACACGTACCTATACGCATTCACAAAAATAATTTAAGTAATTAGTTAGCTAGTTTTAGTTTGTCGTATGTGGGTATGAATTCAAAAGATCCGTGAAAAGGTATAAATTGAAATTGCGACACAAAACTGCTTTGGTTGCTTGTTGGGTTTCAAGGTTACTTAAAGAGATATTCTGAATACATACTTATTTAAAATGAGAGATGTCTATCGACCCGTTTAATTTTAATTGAACCGTAAACTTTCAGTTACGGTTTTCCAAATTATAATGGCGTTTACGTCAAACCAGTTCTCGGCCGACGATTTATTGGTCGTGCATTTGTGAATTTCTAACTAACTAGGACAAAACAAAGTATGTACTGTCATTATGAACAAGGACAGAAAACATCGACGAATTGGACATAAAGAACTTTTAAATAGTAAAGGATTTTGTCTAGAAAGGATTCGCTATCGACACGAAAAATAACATCAGTGAAGCGATGGAATGGAGAATTACTCCTGCCAATCACTTCTATACTTTGGTTATAGGAAGAAAATTCGCGCGAATTTTTATTTTTACACCACACATCCATACTCCCTTGAGAAAATTTTTTCCGATTCGCTTTCAGCTTCATTATTTTATCCGTGAGTAAAAAGCGAATCGAAGCGAACGAAATTTCTTTTCGGGTAGTACGGGCTTGTGGTTGAACATAAAAGATTCTTACGAATAGACCAGGAGAAAGTAGCTAAGAGCAAAACAAACATCAAGAAAGTAGATTTAGTTATTATAAGCGCATAAGAAAGTTGACTGAGGTTCCATCATCCTAAGTCACGAAGTGGGAGACAACGTGAGCTATGAATTCATATCCATTGACAGCTGATATAAGTGCCCAAATTTTGGAGCTTTGTTTTTCGGTACCTCAAAATGTTTTTCCTTCAAATAAATAGAAACTAGAATATATACATTTAGCGCATCCACTATGTTCTTAATTCTTTCTCAGAAGGAAAACGAATTCTGGTGCATCAGACTCATATAAATGCTGGCAACAAAACACATGGGCCTACATACTTTCTTTGGTGGGTCTTATAGCCTCTTCACAGTGGAAACAAAGCCCGTGGGTGTTTTTTTTCACTTTTTTGAGCAATACGGCCCAAGGGTCTTATTGCCGCAGGGCTTATTGCACTGCACCGGACGAACAGTCTGGCTCGACGGGTCATCGAAAGTATTTGCATTTGCAGAGAAGTTGCGGAAAAGGAAGTATTTTCTGTAAGTATATAAATTAATTTTTATTCAGTTTCCTTAGATCTACTAAGATGCTAACAAAAATTTATAAGACTATCTTAAAAAGTAGGTAACTAAGTTAATATAGTCATCCACAATGGGTACTTTAAATTAATAAGTATAACTTAAAACAAGTTCCGGTGAAATAAAAATAACTTATAAAATATTAAACTAGTAAAGTGAGAGAATTTAAAAAAAGTACAATCCAGACTTAGGGGGGTGCAAAGCTGAAGAGAGAGATCTCTTAATTTCTCCTTATTTTGGATCAGTCTTCTCCCTCCTTGTTTTTATACAGAAACTGAATAAAGCAATCAAAGAAAAAGTTAATTTCCTTCTGTAATTTAAGAGTGTATTTTTCAGGCTTAAAACTTTTTAAATTCATATTTATGATTTATACCGATGAAAAAAAAAAAATTGTGCAAATATCAGTTTTTGAAATGTTCAAAGATGGTAGGCCCATTCAATGTGAATGAAAATTTTTATGTGTGGATTTGACAGTTTCAAAATTGATTTAATCGTAAGTATCAAAGAAATCTATTGATCGAGGTGCTTCTTCTCTACTACTTCATTTAACAGCCTTAAAATGTTTTCTTTTACCTAAAATAGATCATAACTCACATATTTGAATGTTGCTACATAGTAATCCCTACTTTAAGGATTGGGGTTCGCCATTTTGAAATGTTTCATGTATAAGATAATATATTTGACGTGGTGGCTTCCATGAGCCTAACGCATTCGCGCCTAATTCGAGTTCGATGAAATATGTGGAAAAGAAAAAATTGAAGAAATTATTTATTTGACAAAATTTTTTATAAATTTGGTTTCTATCCGGAAATTTCATCAAAAGTAAAGCCAAAAAGGCCCGTGGTGTGATGGTTAGCATGTCTGCATGTTAACCTAGAGGTTCGTGATTCGAGTCCCAACAGAGAAAAAAATGTTTTTCAGCGGGTATTGCCATCCGCGAGGAATTGGTAAGTCCTCCTTAGTGAATTCATTGCCATGAAAAGAGCTTTCTCGATTATCGGTTCGGAACCGGTAAAAAAATGTAGGTCCCCTAAATTCATTCACAGGGCATGGTTGTGAGAAATGCCCTAGGCCCCGGGACTCCTCGCTTTCTTGATTAGCGATTCGGAACCGTCAAAAAATTTTAGGTCCCCTAAATTCAATCACAGGGCACGGTTGTGAGAAATGCGCTAGACTCCGGGGCTTCTAGCTCTCGCCTCACCCTATTTAGTTTTACTAATTTAATTATGATTTTAATACAAGTAAAATATAAAGTAATATAAAGTAAAATAACAAGTAATATACAGGGTGATTCGCATAAGGTGTGACAAAAAGATAGGGTGTGTAGGTTGGACCTAGACAAGCAAAAAATCGTATGGGAGGGGGGGGGGGTCCATTTTCCCCCGTTTAGGCGGGAGGGGCATTTAAAAAAAAAAATCACTAAAAATGGGGAAAAAATTATTTTAAAAGAACGGTATTACCTACAGAGTTGTGCTATAGCATTTTGAAAAGCCAAAAACCTATACATTTATTTAAATTTTAAAATAAGTTGTTCAAATGAATAGTTTTTGAAATATTAATTTTCAAAGTCAAAATTTTGAAAAAAAAACATAATTTTTTTTTTCAAACCATTTTTTTTCAAAATTTTACATAATTAAGTAGTATTTTTCTGGCTTATTTTCAATGCTCTTATTTATTTTTGATCAAACACAAAAAACCGGATGTCAAAATAACCTGTAGTTTTTGAGAAAACCAAAAATTACAAAAACGACTTTTTTAAATTTTTTTTTCGTTATTGGATTCTTAAGTGAACTTACGAAATAAAGGATGAATTTTCTCTTTACTTTTTTTATTGAGAATTCACTTAAAATCCAATAACGAAAAAAAAACTTAAAAAAAACAAAAAATTTAAAAAAGTTGTTTTTGTAATTTTTGGTTTTCTCAAAAACTACTGGTTATTTTGACATCCGGTTTTTTGTGTTTGATCAAAAATAAATAAGAGCATTGAAAATAAGCCAGAAAAATACTACTTAATTATGTAAAATTTTGAAAAAAAATGGTTTGAAAAAAAAAATTATGTTTTTTTTCAAAATATTGACTTTGAAAATTAATATTTCAAAAACTATTCATTTGAACAACTTATTTTAAAATTTAAATAAATGTATAGGTTTTTGGCTTTTCAAAATGCTATAGCACAACTCTGTAGGTAATACCGTTCTTTTAAAATAATTTTTTCCCCATTTTTAGTGATTTTTTTTTTAAATGCCCCTCCCGCCTAAACGGGGGAAAATGGACCCCCCCCCCCATACGATTTTTTGCTTGTCTAGGCCCAACCTACACACCCTATCTTTTTGTCACACCTTATGCGAATCACCCTGTATAAAGTCTTCTTACACATATTTTACAACATAGACAATTTAACTATAGTGATGATAGGAGAACCAAGAGTTTTTGGTCTTGTAGAGATTGAGATTATTTATTTTCAATTAGTTGGAAAGTCCTCTCATTTTCACTTAAGTTGAATTGCTTTCCTATCTCAGCACCCGGGAAGAAGGCAGAGGCTTTGAACATCTCACAATTTGCCTTATCAGTGGCGGGCACAAGCCTTTCCTGCAGGTTTGTCTCAGTAATATTTCAGATTTGATATAATTTTTGCTGAAATTTGAAGTGTGTTTTTAACGTTCTTATACGTTTTACCTGGAAAAAAGAAGGTGAATAATGCATCACTTATCCGGAGCCTACAACGGCCCATGCTGTAAGTGGATATGAGTACAAATATGAATAACTAATGGAATCCCAAAGCCTGACTTTAAAACTTGAAAATAGTATACTTTAAATATCACAGGATCGAAAACAAGTAAACAATTACAATTGACTGCAATAAAACACACTGTAAGAGCGTTCAAAAAAGTGACATTTTGATTCAAAGGATAAGTTTAAATATTGTACATTCACTATAATCATAATTAATATACTTTTATAAATTTATTTCCACTTTCGCACCATCTCTCAGTAGAATATTGAACCACACAAACCTCTCTAGAACCGAATTTGTCATTCAAATATCAAACAAATTCGGATCTACAGGGTGGATGTAGAACAGACGTTCATTAATTGTTGCACAGGCGAGACCACTCCACCACGAATCGTAATAGTTTTTTTCCATCTGAAAAGATAAAAATTAAGTTTTGTCTTAGTGAATATAGAAGTTTTTGTAATCGAAATCATGAAAGCATATTCTATTAAAAAATTCGCAAATCAAGTCAGTTGAGCATGAAAAAACAACTTGACAAAAGGTGCGAAGTAGCACAAGGTATAATAATTTCCTTGTAGAAACGTTCAACAATTAATCATGCATTGCACACTTCTCTTCACTACATTCCCCGTCGGAGTGCAAAGAGCTCTATCAAAATAATAACGATCATAACATTAATGCCGTGCCACACGTTTTAAGCAGAGCGCATAAAATTTGTTCTAAGCCATGAAGTCAAAGGGCACTAAGACCTAAGACTTTTTAATTTCTTCTCTCACTCATGGGTTATCCTTTTCGCCTTCCCTAACAAGCACACTATATTGCATGTTCACCTTCGGTTTATTTTATCACCATCAGTGACTTTGGCTCTCGCTGACGAAAGGACCTTTATACGCTACCGAGACATGTGTTTGTGTATATGTATAGTGCTACAAATTAAGAAAGTCATAGCGACAACAACAGCAACAACGACAATAATAACACATGTTAAGCTACATGGAAAGCTTTTCTGTATTCTTTCCCCGTGTGTTAAACTGCTTGCCGTTTATTAGGTCATTCCCCGGCTATGCGAAACGGTCCGGACCTACTTATAATGATTTATATTCGTTGAGGTACCTGCTTTTACTATTATTATGTAAAACAGTTGATTTGAATTGTGTGTCGCAGTTCTTTTTGCGACAATGAATTTATAGCCGCCCAAATCGCCTTCAAACCGTACGAAGTTTATTTAATGAATCAAAAAATACCTAATTTCCACCATAATCAATATTGCTCTTTAAGCCCCATTCCAATTCAAAGAGAGCGCATTGAAGTTCTTATCATACAATCAATAACATATACTTACATGAGTTTTAAACTTCGAGTCATTACGACTACCTAACGAGTCTCTTTGCACAGAGCAAAACCGACCAATAAAAATGATAAGAAACTCACAAGCTTATCAATCAATTCCCCAAAATTAATAGTCAACATGACTTAACTCTTTGACCCGATGACAGAGCTGCAACAATCTGTTTTGTTGCTCATTAATTACTCATTAATCAATACTCAGGGTATGGTATAAACTGAAATCGTAAAGACTTTTGCCATGGCACAATGCTTGTGTATAGAAGGTGTGTCTAGACTTAAGAGCAAATAAATTACGTTAAAGCTTAAAGAGCGGTAGCTTTGATTTCATACTATGCCACACAGTAAAGCTATGTATCTTTTTGATTTAAAGTGATGGTGAGCGACTTGTCAATAATTTTTATGTAAGATTGCGATGTGTATAATAATCACGGTGTGCTATGTGAGATTCAAAATTTGTATTTTTGTAAAAAGGGGGGAGGGTAAGATGTCGCGTATGAAAAAATTAACTATTTGAGTCTTTCAAATGACATTTCGAATCTGTGAACTTACAGTTCGAATCTGTGAACTCACAGTTCGAATCTGTGAACTCACAGTTCGAATCTGTGAACTCACAGTTCGAATCTGTGAAATCACAGTTCGAATCTGTGAACTCACAGTTCGAATCTGTGAACTCACAGTTCGAATCTGTGAACTCACAGTTCGAATCTGTGAACTCACAGTTCGAATCTGTGAATATTCAGATGCAATTTTCAATTGAGTTGTAACTTGATATCTCTCACTGCATTGTCTGTTCTTAATTCGAATTATGCATAAAGCGAGCTAAATTTAATTTTGCTTTGCATCACACAAGCATCACAAATTGAAGAAATAAATAAAAAAGAATTCGACATGTTATGATGTGTTTTTTGAACTGAAAGTTTCGGCATGTTGTCTAAGTATGCCACGAACACATGAGCTTACCCTTAAGCGAACATATATAATATTTATAATATTTTGACTCAGAGTGTTTTTTAGATCAGATTTTTCCGGAACTCAAAGAGGTTTCAACAAACGAAAATTGTGCCCAGTATTGGATTTTTTAGGAATCGAATCTCCAGATGGAATCGATATAGATATTGTATTGAACGTTCTGAAAAGCATAAATACACACTTAGTCATTGAAGCCAAGATGCTGAACATACTTTTCAAATAACGGTCAGGGTAGGCTAGGCCAGTTGCTTAGATGAAAGTTACCACTCCTCGCGTCTGTTCATATAACTAACTCCATCTGTGTTTGGAACTAAGTTGCATGACTTTGCCTTTCAGTGTTCTATTTTTTTTTTTTTTTTTTTTGAAGTCCTCATTTATAGTGTACCTAACTTAGCTTAGACTTCTATTGTGAATCTTCAGCTTTTGACAGCTGTTTCCAAAAACACACTTTACACGTGAAATTGATCTTATCACAGTCTGGCTGCTAATGGAAAACATCACAGTTCATTGCTTCCATTTGGTGCAATAGTTATCATGTCTTATTTTGAGGGAGGTTCAAAGTTTCCAAATTTTTCCAAAAAAATTTATGTGCACTTAAAAAATAGTAAAAATAGCTAAAGATTTCATTCCGTACTCCACAACTTTTTGTATGTTTACCGATATGGTAGATAGATAGGAAAATAGACATATTTTTGTTTATAAGCTTTGCTTTTAATAATCGTAAATTGAAATGATGAAAGAGTTTTTGACACTGGCCCATTAGCAACAGACCTTTTATTTCCGTTAAAAATTAGGGCATAAATAGCAAGAATAATGTGATTGTTAAAAAAATTTTAATCAATTAAGTAGTTTTAAAAGTGCTAGCTTACTTTATTATGTCGCTTTTTGGCTGTCGGATGTCAGGTTTAAGGCACCGAAGTGAAAAAATTTTACTCTCACTAATCTTAATTCAATACTACACAGCGGGCACATTTGCAGCGGTAGATTCCTTTGACCCAATTGGAAGCCTTACTCCTGAATGGTAATGGCAGTGATATTTTCGACACATTAACCAACCCGTTGTCTTTCTGACTCAGCAACATCACACAACGAATTGATAAACTTAAATTTGTTATTCCCTGTCTATTAAGGGAGGGTTATACCCCTGTTGTGTCAAAATTTCAAGTCATTCCGAATTGAATTCGAAAAGTTACAGTGATTTTAGATGATTTTAGAATAGGTATGCGCGGCGAGCGAATAGAGGGGGCCAGCCGGACGACCTTGAACCAACCTTTTATGATTGGTTCCAGCCCAGGTAGCTCAAGGTCTTCTTATGTGATCAGGGAAGGGGAGCTCACTCTAATGACGCTTCTAACGGAATATTTTTGAGGGGAACCATGCAGTGTACTGTTTTTCGCGTTTATCTTTAAACGCGTTCATCTCGAAAGTGGTATTTTTAAAGTCTGTATGCAAAACATATCGGCGACTGTTAGACCGATCCTTCTGAAATTTTGCACACTTCTGACAGCTACAAGATGGCGGCATTTTTGGGCAAATAAAAACGACTTTTCACCTCTGATGATATACCAATGCTCATTAGTCTCAATAATACAAACCACCAACAAAAGTCAGATCGTCTCCTAACTACAGACAAAAGCCGTAGGAGAATGAGATAAATACTCACCATGCTAGTGAAGATGCTGACGTCCTTTTTTTTGAAAAGCGCCATAGAACAATCCACTCCTTTTGATAATTTTCATTCTTGTCTATTAATCCATACTGGATAGACACACCTATTGTTCTGTTGAGCAGAACTTACAACGTATCTTGAATGCAAGTAAACTTTCTTATAGGCTTGGTGTGGTTAAATTCTATATCGTAGATTGTGTGATTTCAACTTACAGCTGCAGTAGCTGCCCTACTGACGAATACTGTTGAACAATTGCGTTGACCAATTAACCGCTCTTGATTGAAATTGACACCAATATTGCGAGTGCTGAGGCTGACCCCATATCCTTACAAAACATAAGTACGAAGAGAATCTTTCTTTGTATTTGAAATGGCTATAAAAATATAACTCGTAGTTTTTAAGTCAGTGAGCGGCTCGTCTAAAGGTGACTAAAAAAATCCTTCACAACTTCAATCCTTTATACGCACTATAGGTACAAAATAAATTTATTATAGGTATTAAAGGAAACTAAAACACATTAGTAAGTAAATTACTATCGCCTTGCCTATTGACAATACCTACCTGTAAAGATTCATATTCCGTTCATTAAAAGGCCAAGAAGTTCAAAAGTCATGAATCCAGAGAAGAATGAGTAAATTTTATCCTGGGAATCCTTTTGTTGTTAACAAACAAGATTTCCACAAAGTCAATGGGATTCCAATTTAGCACGAATGGCCAGGTCAAAACAGCATGGTTCCATCTTTATACTTCCACAACTCTTATCCAGGATCACCGGACCTTAAATTTGATACTAAGAAAGGGCTAAAGTGAAAGGCACTCCGTAGGTGTAATAAACGTAGGTACCTGAAAAAGACAAAAACCAAAATGTCCATTAGTAAAAAGGACCTCACCATAGGCTAGGTAATTTATTAATTGCCTTACATCCTTCACATAATTAAGAGAAAATGGAATTAGGAGATAGATAAAGAAAAAAAAGAGAGAGAGAGACAGGCAGACCCTTGAAGAATGTTTTTACTAAACGGTTGCTGTGCTTCAAATTTATGTGTTCCTTTCACACGCCTAGAGTTTCTTAGGAATTGTTTAATTCTACGGATTATCCCTTGTTAGTAATGATTGTGATAAAAACGGGTCCTTATCGCACCCACTTTCCAAATAAACAATCAACTCTGAGCTGTTTTAATATTGCGAAAGTCAAACGAGGGTAAATATAGGTATTCGTAATTTCGAGGCATGTAGAGATACATATTTCTATTTACATAAAAACACCGCCGCCGACAACAAAGTAGGTATAGGTTGGATCCTGTCAAATTACTATTTCTTCTCCCTAAGGATTGTTAGCTTAATCAGAAGCACACATAGAGCCAAACCTACACTGAACCAAATTTGGTAGTTATATTGAATAAAACGTAGGTTGAATTGAAGAAAGGGTGATCAATATACGGTCAATGAAAACTATGTGTTGATTTGACAATTATATCGTCTTTTTGAAGAATTGCTTAGAATTTTTGGTTTAATTGATAAATCTACAAAATTTCGTCGAATTGAATAAATTTCATCACATTTTTATCAAATTTGGTGAATAACGATTCTTCAGTTTAAATAATTGAATTTTTCATTTTGACAAAATGTTATTCAGTTTGATGAATTTTGTTCTTCAAATAAATGAAATTTTTTTCATTTCCACATCATATTTTTTTCGAATGGAAGAAAAATGCTTCATAATTTCACACATACGTTTTCATATGGATGAAAAATTCTTCAGTTAAACAAATGTTTATTCTTCGATTTGATGAATTTTCTTCATTTTAACATCAAATTTTCTTTGAACTGAAAAATATACTTTCATACTTTCACGATCGCATTTTCATACTGATGAAAAATTCTTCATTTTGAAAAGTTATATGTTTCAAATTGATGAATAGTCTGTCATTTTCACAATATACGTTCTCAAACTGATAAAATACTCTTTAAATTAACTACTTTTGCTTTTCGAATCAATGGATTTTCATTTCTTCAAGTTAAGAAAAAAATTTCAATATATTCTCCAGCTCTTTCTTCACTTAAAAAAAAAAGTAATCTTCAATTCAACGTATCCTGTTGCTGAAATAATCTTTTTTAATTGGCAAGCATACAAACTTCTTTTCTTTATACTTACTATGTTTAATACTCTTTGTACCATGAACAATGATTTCATTTAAGCAAACCTACATATATCTTAATAAAATGAATTTTCAAAGTTTGTTCTTGATTGATTGAAAACACGGAGTCAATAACCATTTCGTTTTTTATAAAAAAAAACACAGTTTTTTTTTAAGTATAAGAACAATATATCTTTTTATGTATTTATTTATTTTTTTTTTTTAAATAACAAATTTCATGAAAGTAGGTAAAAAAAGTTTTTTTTTCATTTTTTAAAGTAAACTTAGGGGCCTACCACGGTGGTATTTTGAAATTATAGTTTATTTATTTTGATTTTTTAATAAACAAGTTACAAATTTAGATGAAAAACATTTTTTTTAAAGTGAACTGGTAGGTAGGGCAGATATGTTAATGAAAAGGAATTTATTTGAGTTTACTAATTAGAGAATTTACCTTTACCAACTTAGTTGGTGCCAAGAAGTTATGGAACAAATAAAATACAGCACAAGATCGACCATCTGAAACAGAGTTAAGGCAAGAACTTTATTGTGAAGGCAATCAATATGGTCTTGTTTAAAAACTAAAACATACTTTCAGTTATGTTTTCTGCTGCTTTCATACTTACAAAAAAGCATCCCGTTGGTCTTATCCTTAATGCCACCCTCAAAAATTGGAATAATTTTTTTTTGTAAAGGCCATCAAAGCTCAACAACAAGCTGCCAGCGTTTGAAAACAGATGCTTGAAATCCATATAAACCTGTATTTAAGTAAGAAATTACATTAATTCTTAAATAATATTCGAACCTTTTAAAATTACCAATTTAAAGCCCATTGGATTCTTATACTGCTTCCATTTTGCCAATATGTCTGCTGTAGATTCAGGTTTAGCAACCTCAGCTAATCTGAACTTCTTCGAAGAAGCCCAATGCGACTCCATTTCTGCCCAAGAGCAGTTTCCTCTAATATACCATAATTTGGCACTTTCAAGACCTAATTTAAATTAAATTAAAATTTTTTTCTTGGGCTTGCAAGTCGAGCAAAGCGTTGCTTGTTGTTCTTCTATAAAATTAAATATTGATATATTTCAAAATCTATTAAAAATTTGTGTAGTAATGAAAAAATTCGATTGCAAAAATCCGAAGAAAGTTTTGCAAGCAAAAACTCGCTCGAAATAAACAGTAATAACACTGGCAACACAAACGCATTGACATATACTAATCAACAAACAGTGTTTTTTAGCTTTTTTGTTTATTTATGCAAATAAAATTAATCACAGAAAACCAACTAGACAAGAAGTTATTGCCACTGAAAAAACTACAAATGATTTCTTGTTCCAAATGTCATTTTTCAAATTATTCAAATAGATTTATTTTCCTATGTTTTGTCTTAAATATTGCTTTGTAGTACTACTTACCTTTGAATAGATTCTTTATCTCGTTAAGTTTTGAGAATCTTGTAAACTTCTTTCTCTGCGCACTATTTAACTTTTGGCACAATTACTATTAATATTAACTCTCGGATTTTAACTATTTAATGTTTTCACTTTGAACACTTTAACGATAATGAAAAATTTATCTACTTCTCAAACGAAGAAAACGACAGTTTTTCAGTTTGAAGAAAGTTTCGTCAATGTGAAGAAAAACCTTCCTGTATTTAAAAAAAAAAATATTCCTTTCCAAGAAAAACGATGGCAAATTCGTATGACTGAATAAATTCTTCGTTTTGAAGAAAATTTTGTTAACTTGAAGAAAATGCTTTCTTCTAATCAACAAAATTTATTCAATTTGAAGAAAGTATGATATAAGCTCTGCTCTAATGGCTTAAACAAAATTCTTCAATTTGAATAAAAAAAAAATCAATATAAGAAAACACTTTCCTGTTTGACGAAATTTCTTCAAAATGAAGAATATATGAAAAACTAGTACAGTGAATAAAAAATTTTTCATTGTGAAGAAAATTTTGTCAAAATGGGGTAAACGTTTCCTTGCATTCAACTAAATTTATTCAATTTGAAGAAAATGCAGTAAATTATGAAAAAAATATTTTTTTGGACATTTTTATTTTAAATGATGATTGATGAAATTTCATCAATTTGAAGAAATTGAAATTAACCGATTGATTTCGAATAACATATATATTTTTTACTGATTTTGACGAATAAATCGTCAATGATATGAAAAATTTTACAATAAATTGTCAATTTGAATAATAATTTTTTCAAAGTTTGAAGAAATATTTTCGTCAATATCACCTACGACATTTGGTTCAGTGTATGTGCATTATTTCAATACTGGGATATAAGCTTTTATGTATAAATAGCTAATCTAATCGACGTACATATATATATAGGTATGTGTCCCCTAATGTCACATGGCCGTACTTTAACTTAACGACGAGTGGCGGTACCTATATCATTGGTTTTGGTTTGTTTTGATGCTAATCCTTTTTTGCTGGCAGCAGCACATATAAAATCCCAACATTCATTTTATGTGAATAAAAAACTAGACCCTGTGTCAGTATCCATCATGTTGTCGACTCAGGGATATCTCTTAACAGAAAACGATGTGATGAACTTGGGAAAACAAAACGAGAAGTTTCATCGGGTTCTTTTTATAGGTACCTATATATCCTTTCTCTAAAAATAACAAAGAAAAAAGGATATCCTTTCGATTATAGCTTCACGGAGATACAATAAACACATCAGTAGCTCCATCCGAACACACACACACACCCTCTAATAATGAGAAAGTAGTTAACAGGATTTTTTTGGATACTAACTTTAAGGACGAAAAAAGGATGAGACTGCTTTAACAAAAAAAAGGCAAATCTTCATCGCCCAGACTCAATCGATGATGGAGGAGAAAGTTAGAAATACGATGAATCTCATTGTGCGCACGACATACACACCATCAACTGAACATTATCTCATTTCATTATAAAAATCCTGCCTTGACAAACGGGCGAACGGCGAAGGGATGAATAAGAGATTCACGCACGCAGGATTTCCATTCTATTTCCATCTCTCTCCCGATTTCTTGTAGATTTTTTTTTTCTATTCAATTTAAGCTAAAGGGAATAAACAACAGTAAGCCATTCCCCATGCAACATTCTAACAGAACAGAATGTGGATGGACGAGATTTTAAAATGGTAGAGACACACACACGCTTGCATAGCGATCAAAGAAGTATTAGTGATGCTGCTGCTGTATGGCGACGGTAAATCCTTGGGTGTGGTTGTGTGTACTGATTCCTCCATTGAAAACCAGCCGCCATGCTGCTGTCTCATTTCTAAACCAACAGAGGATATTAACTTTTTTTTTCTAATGATGACTTATCAATTGTGTGCTGTGCAGTCTAAAAAGGGGCAAAGGCCGATGGCAGGGGCAAACGTTTTTTGCCGACTAACGACGCGACGCGCGTAAAAAGACGAAGGGGAAGTTTTTCTTTGGATGTCGTCTAGCTTAAAGATAGAAATCGATGGTGTAGTGGTAGGTTTAGGTTCTATCCAGGGTGAGCTGCCAAACAAAAGCTTTCAAACGAATCGTTCATCATAAAAATGTATATGAAGACTCTTGGGGGTTTGCCTTTTTTGTAATTGAGTTTTTCAAAGGAATGCCCAATCCGAACCGTTGAATGGGTGGTGTAGGTCCTGTAATAGCTACCTAACTTACATCATAAATTATTCAAATTCCCAGATGATCCTTTTCTTTACTATCATCTTTTGAGTGCAGATGAGTTTTTGTGTTATCAAAAAATTTGAATAAAATGTTCTGCCATCACAAACATGATGTCATGTTGTGTTGACTAAAACTTTTTGAACCTTGAGTCTGTTATCTATTTCAATTATCATTCTAATGTGAGTAGAACGACGAGAGCCACATCGTGATTTGAAGAAATCTAAGGTTTTTGTTTGACTTTGAAGTGATAATCAATTTAATTTTAAGTATTTGGGGCTTTCAACTGGCCACATACCTGGTAAACTTGACATAATCTGTTTGCATTCAAATCATCTGATAAAGGTGCAATTTTAGATAGGTAAGATCTGCTTGGTGATAGACCGCAATTCCAAATAATACCGCAGGTATCTATAAATACACATATCTAATTATTTACTCAACGTGCAAAGTGAGAATGAGCCATAGCAGAATAACAGTCATTTTGATGATTAATTACACCGTAAACTTGGACGGAACATTATGCCACCACAAAACGATTGTCTGATGTCTGCAAACAACTACATCCTGAGTTGATTGATGTTTTTTATTCCTCTTTTTTTTTGCCGACAAGTTGGTATAGGAATTTAAATTCGATGACAAGTGAAGTGTTGAGTGGAACTAAGCTTCAGTTATTATTGTTGCACAAGTTTATTGTTTTGTTAATAAAAAAAAGTTCGTATTTGATTATGCAACTCGTTTTTCTTCGAACAAATGGGGTCTGTGGTACGTTGACATATACTCAATCCATTGGGCCTTTAGGAGAAGAAAATTTGACCTTAATGAGTTCGATTAGCTCTTTTTTGTAGACGATTATGTTCAAGGGAATGGAGAATGTAAATGGGTTCATCATTATACGTACAAACACACTTTTTTTAACACAATGTGTCAAAATTAACATCCTGTTTACAAACTATTAATATTACGTATTAAGCGAGGTAGCTACAATTTAAACTGTGGATATATTATGTAGATGGGTTTCACGGGTATGCTAGGGTCAAGAGCAGATTATTTTTAGGTACAGTAGGGCAACATATGGAAAGGTGTAGAACGAATTAGAGAACACATTGGGCTATAACTGAAATATTTTAACCTTCACTGTTAAATAGGGCCAGTTCTTCAATATTATTATATGCACTTTTAAACCAGACATTGTATGGATATCAAACATAGGTTTCCCTCCTTTCAACAACACAAAAAACACTTGTTTTTTTTAATGTTTCAAAATTCAATTAAACTTTTCGTCTTTTGGCTTAGTTTTAGTAAATACGACGTTGACACCTAACCACTGTTAAGGGAAATTCTTATGTAAGATGACTTAGATATGAAAAAGGAACTAACCCTGAGTGGAATATTTGCTATAAAAATGAATAAAACATTAATTGTGAGAATGAAATGGTAGTAGATTAAAGTATGTATAAGTTTTGCAAGCCATTGAAAGATTTGAATTTAACGTTGTCTGAAAACCTTTTCAACTCGACTAGAAATCAGCTGATATGGAACATAGTTCAGCTGATCTGCATGAGATCGTCAGAGTAAAACGTGTCCGATAAATAATGGAAGCACTGTAGGTACCTATCGTTTGTGCAATTCTAAAAAAGCCAGACTTTCAGAAGTTCTCTAAGAGTAAACGAATAAGCTTCTCAACCTTGCGTTTACATTATGCAACTCATACAGAGTTTGATATAGCTCCGTATCACAACAGGGTTTTAAGTAAGGAAAGTCTCCAATCCTACTAGAAAAATACATAAGGATGTAATATTAATACAAACAACGTTTTTAATGATTTCAAGACCTAGTATTTTTATCCCAGCAAGAGCGATTCAACATAGCTATGGAAATTTTGGAGAGTAATGCTTTTTAAGGACCTACAACCATATACCGTTTCCAAACGGCGATGTGAGAAAAGCGCTTTTAGTTCCCAAAAATTGGGAACAGTGTTATCACTCTCGTAGAAATTGCCAGTTCTTCGCCTAGATGAAGTTGGAAAACAGGAGATCAGATAACATTGGTGCGTTTGTGAGGCTCACAAATGAACAATTTCTACAACAGTGATAACACAATGTGAAGATTGAACACAATTGGCAAGATTTGGGCGAAGACGAGATCATCAACTAATTGGACAGAAATTGATAATCGACAATCATAACTTTGAGGTAAGTCTTAGACTTTTTGAAGCAACCTAAGGCTATTTGGTGTAATCTAGGACTTTGTCTACTTTAGTCTCTGCTATAAAAATATAGAAAACAAACATTCACGTGTAAGTCAAACTGTGAAGGACTCTTCCCAATCGCATCCTACAACTGCTATAAGCCCATATCATGCAAAAACAAACAAACAAACGTACAGAGTGGGGAGCCCGGGCCTATTTCTAAAAAGCATGCCTTACTAGGGAAGAGATGGAACCTACAATTTTCTGATGGTTCCGAAATGCTAATCGGGAAAGCTCGTGGCAATGAATTTACTATAGGACGACTTGCTGATTCCTCGCGAAAGGTGATATCCACTTTTGGTAACAGGCAGACATGATAACCGGGGTAATGGTAGTAACGGTTTCCACCTAAATGAAAAAGTAGAAGTGAAAAATATTGGTCGAAGGAAATAGTACTCCGAATTGTGCATAGGTACATAAATATAAGATCCCATTCGAGAAAACATACTTACTTACTTACTTACTTAGGTGGGCATTACAGTTCGGGGTGAACCTGGGCCTCAACCAACATCCTTCTATAACGACTTCGATTTCGGGCGGGCTCTCTCCAGTTTCGCATTCCAAGTCGGTTGAGGTCTTCATCTACTTGATTGCACCACCTAAGACGAGGTCTTCCCCTTCCGCGATTTCCCTGCAATGTGCTTTCGAACACCCGACGAGCCGGAGTGTTTGGGCCCATCCGCTCTACATGGCCCAACCATCGTAGCCTCACGATGCGTACTCTTCTGGCTATGCCCATGTCACGGCTCACGGTACAGCTCATACAGCTCGTTGTTGTATCCTTCTCCACACATTGTCTTCGCATACGGGACCAAAGATCATTCGGAGAATTTTTCTTTCGAAACGACCAAGGGTTTCCTCATCCGCTTTCGATAAGGTCCATGCTTCCGCGCCGTAAAGCAGGACTGGGATGATTAAGGTCTTATACAAGGTTACCTTGGTTTTTCTGGAGAGGGTTTTGTTTCTCAGTTGCCTTCTTAACCCAAAGAAGCAACGGTTGGCAAGAGTTATTCTCCGTTTGATCTCCGCACTGATGTTGTTGTCCGTGCCTACAGCGGATCCTAGGTAGACGAAGTCCTGTACTACTTCGAAGTTGTGTCTGCCTATTGTGACGATTTGTCCAATTCGTCGATGTTCTGTGTCCCTGTTTGATGACAGCATATACTTCGTTTGCCCATTTTTGCCGCTTCTGTTTCAATACTCGCAAAAGCACCTATGACATCACGCTGTTTTCTTCCCATTAAGTCAATATCGTCTGCATAGGCGAGTAATTGTACAGACTTTTGAAAGATTGTTCCTCTGGTGTTGACGTTTGAGTTTCTTACAATCTGTTCAAGTATGATGTTGAAGAAATCGCATGACAGTTTGTCGCCTTGCCTAAAACCTTTTTCGACCTCAAAAGAAAAAATTCGAGAAAACATGATGGGAAGAAAACTGAAGGAAGAACCATATGAACTTAACCGTACACATCAGGACTACTTTAAGAGCACGAACAGTAGGGCTACGATGCACCGCGATGATTTGACAGCAACACCCAACGTCGACTATTTTTGAAAAAACATCAGAGCGTAATTGTAGAAACGAAGATGCCTCGTCTTATAATTGTCATTCAGTCATTGAAAATAGATACATCCAATACTATGGTGTACTGCTCACTCGTTTAAATTAGTTGGAGAGTGGAGAGTCCTCAGTCGGGAATTGTTTTGAGCCAACATTCTGTGCCATCATCATTATTTAAATGGCAATGGGAGTTTTTCTTACTCACAAGTTCTTCTTCCTTATTCTGGTATTGTGAGCATCGTGATCTCAATGGGATCACTTAACTGCTGCAATCTTATGATCTACTCATGGGGAACACCGAGCCCTTGCGGCTTGTGCACAGCTCATAAGATCTGATTATCTGTCAAATTCATTTCTTACATGCACTTTTCTTATGGCTCCGCAGTAATAAACAAAAATTCTATTTTGTGGAACAGGACAGATCTTCGGAGATTTTTATCATTGGCTGGGAGGAAATCACGTTTTCATAGAAATGACTGGACACTATGCAAAGCCCTGGGGCCTATCCTGTCCAGTTGTTGCGCCTGTGTCTCTTGTTTTGCTTACTACATATTTTGACAACTTCTCTTTTGAAGAGACAGCCGGACACTGCTTTATTTATGGAACTAGAAAAAAATACATTCTCAAACATTCATGTCTCGCCCAAAAAAAAAGGAACGCTACAGCAAAAGAGAATTGTGATGCTGTTGAACTCAAATGTCAAGCACCACATAAACAGTCAAAGAAGCAAAACAACTGATGTTCTACTTAATTTGAGCTTTGTGAAAAATCATTTAATATTTTGTTATTTATACACCGCTTCTTTTTGCTAAATTCAATCGACACAGTCTCTCACTCACTCAATCACACACTATACTGTGAAAAAAGTCGTTAAATTTAAGAATAGCATCAATTCCTACAATTTAAAGAGTCTTCAAACGAAATCATTTGCAATTTGCAATGCGTCCAATGACAAGTCCGATGTGTTAAGTTCTGAAATTAAAAAAAAAAAAAAATTGCATTTTCCAATAATTCATGAGATCAATGATTGCTAAAAAATTACAGCTTTTTAAATTTAATTTAAAGTTCAATGAACTGATTTTGAATTGAAGCGAGAAATCGTTGTTGCCTTCAATTACTCCACGCCAAATTGCCTTGAAACATTGTTGCATCAGTTCACTGCACTTTATTACAACCAAACAAACCTTCAGTGATCATTTTGGCGGTAAGATAAGCCTTACACGCGTTTCATCTCAAGGTGGGTATACCTACTAAGGTTCAATAGCTTGTTGTTTTTATTCACGAGCTCTTACGTTCACTACATTTTTGTGTGAATGCGAAAAATCAAAACAACATCCTCCCGCGTCTTGGCGATTTCAATTCAAAGGTTCCCATAGTTGTGTGTCTTTTAAGTTTTTTTTTTTTACTTTTAGCACTGAACTAAATGACGCCAGACCAGACGAGAAAACGAACGAATTAATAAAAAAAAAAAAAAAAAAAAAACGAACGGAATGAGTATCGAAATGAAAGCTGTAGAGTAAGACAGAAGTAGGTCCGATACCAATATGAAAAGAGTGAACATGAGAAACCTGCAACTATGTTGTTTATAAACAAGGAAATCATAAGTTATATAGGATTGTATACCAATCTATACTAAACATTTATCTGAGGTCTCAAGAGTTTCAGGAGGCCGTGAGCTAACTAACGAAAACAACAACAAAAAAGAATAAAAAGCAATATACAAACGGAAAGGAACAGACAACAGTAACAGGAACAGGTAATAAAAAGCAACGGAATGAGAGAACTTGAAAGCAAGTCGCGAAAAGGGCAAAGTTTTTAGGTATTCCTTTTTTATATTTACCAAATTTTGGAGGAATTCCTTCCTTGCGGGCCTAAATGCCGCATCGCATCATATGAGTGGTTGTAAAATATACGTGTGTGATTTTGAATTAAAGTCATGTGTGTAGGTAGTCTTTTTTTCTTTTTTTAACTTGGATTGATATACCTTTAATGAGATTAGCAGGTAAGGCAGACCTATAAATTTCGTGAATGGACTGTTTGCTTTTTCTTCAGACATTCTTGTTTGCCGTCAGGTTTCTGTTGTTTTCTCTGTCAGACTTCTTTGGTCAAAATTATTTAAAATCAAAAGCTCTGCATGAAATTTAAACCTATGCCAAACAATCGTTATGGAGTTGGTTTATAATCATATTTTACTTTTACGTTTTATTCAAATAGACCATTTGCTTCTCATCTTATGTAACATTTTAGCAGCTACAAAATGATTTATTATTGAAAGCTACTATGCAATAGGCAGATTGATAGATTGCACATTTTGCACATTTTATTTACTTAACGGAATTGCGCAGCACTTTGAAACTTGGTGCATTTAGCATTGACAATATTTAAAAAATTAATCCAGCAGTTCAGATACCAAACGAACAATAGATACCCTAATATCCAATGTGAGTGGTTCTCTAACAACGAGGAGTTCCAGAGGGGTATGTGCGAATAGTGATTCTAAAAATGAGTAGTAATACACTGAAGAAGATTCTTGAGCTATTTTTTACAGTTGTTTACAACCTGCTGGAAGATGAAATACATAATAACAAAGTTTACCAACTATTCTTTACTGTCCATGTAGCCATCACAAGCGAGGATCCTACATCCCAGTATAACGAGTACTTGGCGTGATATGCGTAGACGCTTCGAAAGGCAATGTGTATACTCATGCTTCCCGTTTTCTAAACCAGAAATTTCTATTCCGGACATTTATTCGAATAGAATGTGCTTCCCAAGTGTGAAAAGTTTGAATATCTGGATATATACCCAATAGTGAAGCTATACTTGTGATGACGACATCAGTCATATAGTAAGCCCAGGATCGATGAAATTACGGGAAAACTCCACCATCTTTTGTGATAGAAAAATACCTCCCAAGTTGAAGGGAAGATTCTACACCACGGTTGTGCGTCCAGCGCTCTCACGCGGTTCACAATGTTAGAGGATGGACAATGTATAAAAAGTATGAGAGCAAGTCGACGCGACGGCAGCTAACATGAAGATTCACGTATGACAGGAGAAGTAGGAAAACTTTATCGAATTAGGGGTATCAAGATCCGTGAAACCGCTTACGTCAAGAATTATATTCTGGAACAAATAAAACACGACCGGCTCAGTTGATATTGTCATAATCCAAGGAGAGATCCAGAGATCCAAAAAGTCAAAATCATAAAACTGTCAGATACCATTACGAATGAAGAAAAAGAAATCCTGAATGCAGGATCAAAACACACCTGTTACAGAAAATATGCCACCACTTTTGCCTTTGGTTGCCTTTTGCCTATATGGTACATGGAACAATCGAAAACCAGGAAGCTTGGCGATGACAATCAACAACAATCTCAAGTAAAACAGAAGATCACTCATGATGGTAGTCTTTTTGTAAGTCGCAAACATAAACACAAAACCAGACAGAGTCCTTACCAATAGGGCTGTAAGCAGTCTTGTCTCCGTACGTCAAGCCCCTTCACCACCTCTTTAGAATCTGTTCGTAAACGAAACGGAAGAGGATGGCTGCCATATGTTGCCATTGCTGTCACGCAAAAGCATCCAAATACTCGTACTTTATAAAACACGTCCACCATAGTGCTTTTAATGTATATAAATCGAGTAAAGGTGCAATGTGAGTGCTGACTCAGATGTTGATGAGATGTGGGGTGAAATAAAAAGTGTTTTTATGGAGGCTGGATCCGAGACTGTACCTAGGCGTACGAGAGTTAGCGAATCTTGGATATCCCAAGACACCTGGGAAAAAAATTGAGCTTCGTAAATCGTTGAAGCTTCAAATAAACGCCGAGACAGACGCTCAACGATAGGCTGAATTACGAAGTGAATATCGGACTGCGCACAAGATGGTCTATCGTTGTGTGAGACGTGACAGGAGGGTGAGGATAGATGGACTCGCTGAAAATGCTGAAAACGCTGCAAGAAGAGGAGATATCCGAGAATTGTACCAAATAGCCAAAGAAGTTGTCGGGAAAAAAAGCAACAACAATCATCCTGTAATGGATGTGGATGGGACACTATTGGTATCAATTGAAGATCAGCTTCGCAGGTGGAAGGATCATTTTTGTGCCCTGTTAAATGATCCCGTTGAACAGAGTGCTGAAGTGCCCCAACTCAACGAGATGCGCAGATCCTGCAGGGGTATTGACATCGAACCTCCTTCAGAAGCGGAAATTGAAACATCGATTAATCTCCTCAAAAACAACAAAGCAGCGGGACTTGACGGAGTACCAGCGGAATTCCTGAAAGCTGATCCCGCCACAGCAGCTAGTATCTTGCATCCGCTTATACAAGCTGTTTGGGAAAACGAAACCTATCCCAGGGATTGGAAGGATGGAGTCATTGTTAAGTTGCCAAAAAAAGGTGATCTCAAAAACTGCAACAACTGGCGTGGTATAACCGTTTTTCCAAAGCTAATGGCAACTCTAATCCTCGAACGGATAAAGGCTAGAATCGAGACTACACTCAAGAGGCATCAGGCTGGCTTTCGTAGCGGTCGGTCGTGCGTTGACCATATCAACACCTTACGCATTGTTCTTGAGCAGTCTGCAGAGTTTCAAACACCGCTAAATCTCATGTTTGTAGATTTTGAGAAGGCCTTTGACCGAGTTAACCGAGAATCTATATGGAGATCACTTCTTGGTAGAGGAATTCCGCCAAAAATTGTTGCCATTATAAAGGAGTCCTACAACAATGCAAGGTGTTTCGTGTTGCATAATGGGCAGCTATCCGACTCTTTCGAGGTGCGGCAGGGTGTGAGACAAGGGGATGTTTTACCGCCAATTCTTTTTCTGCTGGCGATAGATGATGTTTTGACGGCGAGCGTAGGTACAACTGAGAGGCAGGGTATTCAATGGAGAACGTTTCAAAGGCTTAGCCATTTAGACTATGCCGACGATATATGTCTCATGGCAAATAACATCAGTGGGCTGAACGAGATGTGTCAAACTTTACGGGTGAAAGGAGAAGCGTGCGGTCTTAAAATAAATAGCAAAAAGACAAAGACGCGAGGAATTGGCAAGTCCTCCGTTAGTATTCATTGCCATGAAAAGTGCTTTCTCAATTAGCCGTTCGGAACCGGCCCAAAATTGTAGGTCCCCTCCATTCCCTCACAAGGTTTGGTTGTGAGAAATGCGCTAGGCCAAGGGGCTGCTCGCTCTGTTGCGCCACCCTATTTTTTTTTTTTTTTTTTAAGACAAAAATAATGCTAACAGGCCCCCCAACACAACGTCGTATTATTCTGCATGACACGCCCGTCGAAGAGGTCGAACAATTTAATTACCTCGGAAGTATTGTATCAGCAAACGGTGGTACGGATCTGGACGTAAAAAGCAGAATAAATAAAGCTCGCGTTGCCTTTGGTGCTCTGTCCCAAATTTGGAAATCCAGTCAAGTCTCCTTACGCACTAAACTGAGATTCTTCGAATCCAATGTGAAATCCGTGCTATTATATGCTTGTGAAACATGGAAAGTCTCGGCCACCATCTCGAGAAAATCGCAAGCTTTCGTGAACCGCTGTCTGCGTCACATCCTGAGAATTCGCTGGCCACAAACAATATCCAATCAGGAGTTGTGGCGTAGGACAGGTCAGAGGCGCTTGGACATCGACATCAGAAAGCGCAAATGGCAATGGATTGGTCACACACTGAGGAAACCAAACGATGATATTGCGAAGCAGTCCTTTGAATGAAATCCTCAAGGGTCACGGCGGGTTGGAAGACCAAGAACAACATGGAAATCTACAGTGTTATGAGAAGCTAATTCCCAGAGAAAGACGTGGCCACAGTTAAGGTATCTAGCTGCTGATCGAGAAGGATGGAGACGTTTTGTTGACGCCCTATGCCCCGAGCGGGGTTACAGGACCTGATGATGATGAAAGGTGCAAGTGGAGTACTGGCTTTTCTTCTTTAGGAGGTATGAAGCACTGCTCGTAGGCCCTTTTTTCATTGAATATTGAAAGAATTTTCCGATAGAAAGTTGAGTTTTAAACCAAAATTAAAAAAGATCATGAAAAAAGCTACTGATTTTGTAAAAATATAAATAGTGCTTCAAATCTAGCGCTTACACACTATAGGTTATAAATTGGTCATAAGATCTTAAGGTAGTCAGTACTCTTTTTTTTTTTTTTTTTTTTTTTTTTTAACTTGTAGGGTGAAGGTGAAAATTACCTTTACAAGCACGTCGACCTGAAAGATCTTTTGTGCTGTTCCCTTAGGTTTAATTACACGAAGTGTAAAGGTTTGTTCATTCGAAGCTGAGGTCATGTAAGAACCTAAGAATCTTCGAGGAAGAGGTGTTTCTGATATCAAGGGGACAGGGGAACCCTTTATTGAATATTTTAAGCCTGGATCTAGCTACGGCAGGGCATTCACATAAAATGTGTTCAGCTGTTTCTATGTCTTCAAGACAGAGACGACAGGTGTCATCTTGGCTGATGCCCATGTTTTTAAGATGATACTTGAGAGAGCAGTGTCCCGTGAAGAAGTCCGTAAGTAACTTTGCGTCACGTTTACTCATGTCAAGAATTTCTTTCATACGTTTGTGGGATAAGTCAATGAATAGTTTTGACTGACGATGACCATTTGAGTTGTTCCAGGTGCTGATCATGTTCTGTCGTTCCCAGGTAGCTAATTCGTTTTTTAGGCTACTTATTGGGAGACCACAGTAGGGTTCGGGGCCTTTGAATTGAGACTGAGAGCCAAGTCTAGCAAGTCGGTCAGCCTCTTCGTTTCCCGGTACGCCTTCATGACCAGGCACCCATGAAAGAGTTATTTTATTGTGAGTAGCTAATTGAAGTAAACAAGTCAGGCAGTTCCAAACTAGTTTGGATTCGATTTTTGTCGAGGACAGAGCCTTTAGTGCTGCCTGACTGTCAGAGCAGATTAGGATGCTTGATCTTCGGAGGTTTCTTCTAATGCATTCCCTAATGCAGAATTCTATAGCCATTACCTCTGCCTGAAAGATAGTAGTTGTGTTACCAAGGGATGTAGATGATTTAAAGTTGGGACCGTAAATCCCTGCACCTACACCGTTGTTTGTTTTTGAACCGTCAGTATACCAGATGTATTGGAAGTTATTTGTAAGAATTACAGGGTTCTTCCATGCTGAGCGGTTTGGAAAGATTACTTCGAAGGGGTGGTGTAACATTATGCGTTTAGGCATAAAGTCCGAGGAGTGTGCTGCAGGCGATTTCAGTATTGGGAGCACCTGCAGAATACTCATATGTCCTTGTAAGTTTTCCTTCCTTGAGTAATTAGTGAGATGAAGCTTTAGTCCGCTTAGTGCAGCAGTCTTCTTTACTCTTTGATGTAGCGGAGGAAAATTTAATAAACTTTCTAACGCTAAAGTTGGGCAGGTGCGCATTGCACCTGTGATACCTACACAGGTTAGTCTTTGTAACTTTTGCAAAGATTTGCGGGCATAAACTTGTTCTGTTTTTTGCCACCAGACCAGCGAAGCATAGGTTATGATGGGTGTGATAATAGTGAGGTAAGTCCAGTAAATCATTTTTGGCCTAAGTCCCCACTTTTTACCAAAAAGTCTAGAACAGGCCCAGAAAGCATTTGTTGCTTTTGCTATGGTTTTGTCTAGATGTGGTTTCCAATTGAGTTTATTATCCAGGGTTACTCCTAGATATTTGACCTCTTTGGAAAAATTAATTTGAACACTATTTAGGGATAGTGTTTGGAGATCGATTTTTCGTCTCCTGGTGAATGGAATGATGACTGTTTTGGTGGGGTTGACCTTAAGCACTTCCTTGTTGCACCAGTCATTAACTTTGTTCAGGGCCCTTTGCATACGGTTTGTGACCTGTGCTTCTTGATTGCCTTGAATAGAGATGACTAAGTCATCAGCGTAGCCTTGTGTATCAAGGCCCAGCTTATTGAGGTCATCCAAGAGCTGATCTATTACAATTGACCAGAGCAGGGGAGATAAAACACCCCCTTGGGGACAGCCTTTAACAGCATTAACTGTTATTGATGTTTGACCTAGTGTTGTAGTCAGTACTCACTCGCAACTTATTAAACTGCTCAAGATTCAAGACACTTGCGAAACTTCAAAGATACCACACCGCTACCTGCAACTTAAGCACTTATTCCCTCAAGATTATAGTGAAAGGAGCACTCATTCCTTAAAAGTTCGCTTTTGTACTGACGGATCAAACAAAACGAAAGAGAAGACAGTGATGGCCTCTTATAAATAAATAAATGCCTACATTGATTGGCGCAACAAAATCCCTGGGCTTAACACGTTTTTCACAACCATGCCTTATGGGGACATGGAGAGAACCTACAACTTTCTACCAATTCTGAACTAATCGCTTTTTATGACAGTTATTTTACTACCAAAGGAGCTACCAATTCAACGCGAAAGGCGATTTCCCTGGAAACACATTTTTTGTCTGTAAGGATTCGAACCACGAACCTTCTGAGTTACTGGCATACAGGCATACCAACCATTACGCCACGGGTACCACATATTTTATTGGTTTATAGTGGTGTTTATTTGAACGAACTAAAACAAATTACATATTTCTCTTTTCAAAAATTGTGGAGTGTTCAGCAGAACGTGATGGCGATAAGTTAAGTATTTCAAAACTTGGTGCTGTAACGAGCACTTTTTGCTCAGTATTGGTTTGTTTAAGTAAATAATTGCTCATCTATTAAGGGGCAAAGTCAGATCAATTGGAGTAATTAATTTATCCTTCTTTGTTATGGAGCAGGACGCAAAGATAAAGCCGCAAGGTGGTTGAGGTCTCTTCGAAAATTTAACAAGTCTAGCCCAAGCAGAATTTTTAGCTGCTGATGGTTCGCACTCAAAACAAAAAGCACATGAGCAGGGCCGTATTTAAGGGTGTGGAGGCCCCGGGGCAACATAGGAGTGGAGGCCCCTTTCCCCCAAATTATATTCCAAACAAAATGAACAATTTTTTTTTTAATCTAGTTTTCCAATTAATAATTTATTGTAAGACCAAGTATAGATCATTTTATTATTTAACGAACAAATAAATATAATCGGAAACAAGAATGATCTAAAATTAAATTTTAAAGTTAAAGAACGGAACTTTCCTAGCTTTTTTTGTAGAAAAATCGTTGATGATTTCGCTGAAATCCAGTTCCCGAGTCACTTGCTGAAATTTTGATCTTCGAGAATTTGGTAGTAAAATGGTTCCGGAGATTGAGATTAAGACGTGCAAAAAACGAAAAAATGTATCTTTCATCTACAGATTTGGTAGAATCTGGTGCCAAGTTCCGTTCAAATCCATTGAACACAAAGCGCCAGACTAACCGATTGTATATACCGCAAGCCGAACCCTTTTTTATGATTTATATTTATTGAAATAATCTTATGTTAAAATTTATGGTTTCTGTCAATAGGTTACATCTTACTAAACTGTAATAATTTAATATTGATTGAATTTTATGATGAAATCTATTTTTAGGGAAACTAAAAAAAATTTGGAAAATCCAAATGTGCACGTCTCATAACGCTCATTGATCACAAAAAATATTGTTTTTCTTAGTATTATTATAATTTTAAGTTTAAAATTTTTAAAGAAGCCGTACTCAATCTAGGGTTATGTAGAATGTGCTCACGGTTGATCTTATTACCGTCACACTTAGATCAATGTAGATCCATTGTGATACCCTGGAGTATTGTAACGTCCTAGAAACCTATTAGTTTATGTTTGGTCAGTTGGCCTTAATGAAGCTCAACAGGCTATTTATTGGAGTTTCTGAAAATTCTTCTAGTTCATTGAAAAAGAAATTTTTCCTGGTGTCGCAGATTGCTGGGCATTGACAAAGGAAGTGAGTGGTATCCTCAGTTCATCGGTGCAAGGACCCATTTTCTTTTTGTGGTAACCTAAGCCTATTCAATGATAGTAGCTTTTCAGATCCGTTCTTATCATATTTCGGCCATAGTTTCTTTGAAGTAACACAGGAATCTAAGCATTCCCATCTGTCATTGGATTTTTGCATTATTTTGTTACCAATGATCTGTTTAATTTCACAGGGTGGAATCCGAATTGATTGTTGATTGGTCTAATGTATGTATATCGATGATTTCTATTAATATTTAATATAATCATGTTTGTACAAAGTACTTTAGGTTAAGGTACAACGCGAAAAAAAAATATGAAAAGGAAATTTGTTTACTGATGTTTTCTAGTCTAAATTTGAAAAAAAAATTTCCGAAGGCTCTATTGTGGGGGCTCCTCATTTGTGGACCGGGCCTCGTTTGCCCTCCCCTAAATCCGGCCCTGCACATGAGTATGCTATGAGTAAAGATAGACATGGCGCGAAGCCTACAGACACCTCGAATAAGTTCTGAAGAGTTTTAAGCCTTTCATAATTTTCTTTTTCCACATCACGCTTCATTTTAAGGACGTTGTTACTACAAATAATGGGGGTGGTTATTTCAAAAACTGATTTCCCTCATTTGGACACCCTGTGTCCTCTCTCTCTCTCTCTCTCTCTCTCTCTCTCTCTCTCTATCTCTCTCTCTCTCTCTCTCTCTTTCATTTCGTTGAGTAATAATTAAATAGAGTGGCGCAACAGAGCGAGGAACCCCAGGTGCATTTCTCACAACCATGCCTTGTGAGGGAATGGAGAGGACCTACAATTTTCAGACGGTTTCGAACGGCTAATAGAGAACGAGATTTTCATGGCATTGAATACTAACGGAGGACTTGCCAAATCCTCTCGAAAGGCGAGACCGATACCCTTGGAAAAAACATTTTGCCTCTGTTAGGATTCAGACCACGAACATCTGGATTAATAGGCGGACATGCTATTCATCACACCACGGATATCACTCTCATTTCATTGGAAGTCAAAATTTTCTACTAGCAAGAGAGTGAACCATTTTCTTATCATAAGCTCAACAGGTGGCCAAGGAAAGTACATAAATTACATCCATCTCAGCCCTGCTCAACCAAACTCATTTCCGAAATACTCCACTATAATAGGGAAAGTTTACCTAAATAATCCTTGAGATTATACTTTGCACATAATAATTCTCATGCGTTATTGGAAGCTCTTAATGATTAAACGAAAAGATGGCTTAGTAAGATCAATGTTATAATGATGTCACTTAGAGCCTATAGTCAGCTGGCAGCCAACTCAGCCGTACTTTTTAGAAAAAAAAGAATTAAACTTTTATTAAACATAATAAAATTCTTTATATTTACTTATTTTATTTTTATCAGTTAATTTTACCCAAAGTATCTTCAAATAAATTTAAAAAAATTAGCTTAAGAGCATAAGTGCAGAATAGCTATTGGCGGATAGCTATCGGCTCTTGAAAATTCAATTCCCTGTTACAGGCAGCTGCTAATGTTGTAATAAGAAGATGTCAAATACACGAAAATAAACCAATAAAATAGGAAAAATATTACCTTTCAATATTTATTCAATAACAAGCTAACAATTCATTATATTTTAGGAATCTATTGCATATACCCTTTTTTGGCTCAATATTTATTCACTTTTACCACTGTGTCAAGAATAAGCTTTCAATAATCTATTTTGATATGCAGAGTTTTATTCTTTTTGCTTAGGTACAAATAAATTAAAAGAAGCTATCCCAAATAGCTACTCGCATAAACAAGAAATAAGCTCTCTTATCAGGCATCTGCCATTGCCGCCACACATTATATCCATATCCCATATTGAATTGCTGACCCTTTTGCCCTACATTTTTATTCATTTTGTGTTTTTTTTTTCTGCACCCTCGCTGTAGGTATATAGTTCACATATCCTTCTCATTCTCATCTAAATTTCATTTTTAGATCCGTAAAAAATCCGAAATTTATTGGACAGCAAAATCCGATTGCCAGAAGTATTAATTTGTGTGTTCTATGCTCATTGTATATCACGGGATTTTTTCCTTTGAATGAAAAGGTATTGAGTACGTGTAGTTATGAGTTCGTGTGTGTTTTGTCCTTCTTCGGTTCATCGCAGCGAGTTTTTTTTTTTTTTTTCTATAGCAGCTGAGGTTCCGAAAATTATATATGTACCTATGCCCTTGCAAGGGTATCACATAAATTATGTTGGCCTTCAGGCTTTTATTCATCTAGTAACAGAGAGAGAGAGAGAGAGAGAGAAGGAGGAAACCGGCAAAGTGAAAAGGAAGAGGAAAGGAGGTATATGAAGCGCGGTGCGTCGGGTCCGAAAGGAATAATAATAATCAAACTGCAAACCTTTCATGAAAGCCAAGAGAGAGAGGAGAAAAAAAAAATAAACCGAACAGCAAGGCAAGGCTTCCTGCCATGTTTCTTGTAAACAACACGGAATGTGTAAGAATTCCTACATAAACGTGTAGGGTTTATGTACGAATGTAAACCAATTCCCAATATACTCAAAAGACGGGCCAATATGGATGGCGATGATATGGGAAATACCAACATGAAGTACAAATAATAATGAATTAGGATACCTGCCATAACCCGAAGGATTTCTTTTGCCTATTCACGCAGCGCTGTTGACCAATTTATATAAATTGTGAAAGCGGAACGTTTTTTCATCCAGTCTTTGTTAATGGTATTGAATTATATTCTAAGAAGGTAGGTATCAGGAGAACTTTTTACTATACTTACATAGGAACGATGATTAAGAACGCTTCCTTACTTCTTCAAGGTCACTTGGAAGGTTCAAATTAAAAAATCTAATACCAGAATACGTTCTACGGCTCTTCAAATAATAATAATAACTATTTTTGAGTTTTTCTTAGTTTTAACTAGTTCTAGTGTATAATTCCTTATTGGTTTTTTAGCCGAAAGACATTAGTATTAATTAAAAGAGTAGTTTAGAGAAGCGATTGGAAGTCAGTAAACTATAGCTAAGCTAATGATTACTAGTTGACTACATTTTTGCTAGCACGTTTGACGATATAAGTCAAGACAATGAAAATAAATGAAAATAAAAAACAACAACAAAAACAAAGTTAATCAGAATCAATTTTCTAAAGTGTGTAATATGGGAATATGGGAATGAATGAACAGAATTCTAGAGGTGAAAGAATTTTGAAATCCCGTATTATATATGCGTTCCCGTGTATGTTCTACGTCGGGTGGGTCAGCTAGTTATAAGGAATAACATATATAGAGCTCAAAATATAGGACGAACAAAAGCCAGATATGCAGATATGCAAAGTTATTGGAGGAGTTGATTAATTTACATTAATAAAGGATTCTGTTTTAAGTCCAGAGTAAAAACATTGGTATCGAAACTGATTAGTTCGGAACACACCCCCAACAAGGAATCCAGAAAAGCGGAAAAGAAAGTTACACTTTTTTCCACGAACAAGTAATTTTCGAATACTCAACATTAATTATCATTTGGCCGTTGCGCTAGGCTCTTGGATATTTTTTTCTTATTGTAAAAGTATTATGTTGTCAGCACCCTTCTGCTGCTGTTATTAGTGGAAGAGTCTTCAGAACTTTTCTATAGCTCTTACCACCTGTGTCGTTTGAGTCTCGAGCCATCCGATGGCTCAATGAAGAAATCCTTTATTGGTTTGCTTTTTGAAGTTGCTTTGGAGTACAACAAAACAAAGAGGTATGTATGTCAATTTTTTTTACATCTAATTCACAATACTGCAAATGTTGCGTAGGCATTCACAAAGCACATATGATTCTATTAATCACTTTTCAGAAAACGAATTTTGATTTAAATTGATGAATTTTGTCAATCGTCAATCAGTTGATATGTACCTATGTTCGCCATAGGGCTGAAAGATTTAAATTTTTTTTGCTCAAACATTTTTTGTTAGAGAGAACTGCGTGAAAAACAAAATCAAGATTTTTAAAATGATTCAAGTAAAATGGTTGATTTTAATTTTAAAATAAAAATCAAGAATTTGGGTCTTATGAGAAATAATAATCAGATTCTTAATTAACATAACAATTACAAAAATGTTCAAATAGGGCAGGGAATATAGTGTAAAGTTGGGTGGTATGGCACCTTTTCAATACAACCCACTTAATGACATCTTTTTGAAAGAAAAAGTTCAAAAGATAATTCAGCCTGACGTAAGCTTTCTGATGTGGTACATGTGCCGTGAAGGTTAGGCCGTCTGCCTGTTAACCCAGAGGTTCGTGGTTCGAATTCCAACAAAGGCAAAAATGTTTTTTCACGGGTATCGCCTTTCGAGAGGAATTGGCAAGACCTCTGTTAGTCATTTCATTGGCATGAAAAGCGCTTTCTCTAATACCCGTTCGGAAACAGTAGAAAATTGTAGGTCACCTCCATTCCCTTAAAAAAGATGGTTGTGAGAAATGCGCCAGGCCCTGGAACTCCTCGCTCTGTTGCGTTCCCCTATTTATTTATTTATATAAGCTTTCTGTTGATACGTTCGGATCACAGTACATTGAGGCTTAAAATTTAAGAACGGACTTGTTTTTATAAGTGATGTGAGTGTGGTTGCAAAAGTATTTGAAGTCTGAAAAATAGCTTTAACTGTGTTTTTTTTTTTTGTTAGCTTATGGCAGTATCTGAGCAAATCTGTTTATTCGTGTTATCAAAGAAAAAACAGGAGTGTAGTTAAAAGGGGATATGACACACAGAAAACGCGGGATATATGGCCCCGGTGCCATTTCCCCCGTTTCTACTTTTGAATTCATTTATTTTTTTAATGACAATATTTCTTACTATTTTCTTTAAGGAAAGCTAACAGTAAAATAAAATAAAATAAAATAAAAAAACAAAGTTACCCGGTTTGGAAACCGTATCCTGTCAATCAGAAGAAAAAAATCGTTTTTCATATAAATAAATTTCACGTCGCTCTTTTCAGGAAGGATGTTGGTCATATTGCTTTTTAATTAGTTGAAAAGTGCGGGATAAGGAACCAATCCAATTAGTTAAAAAAGAAATTTGAAAAGACTGGTTCACTCCGTTTGTGATGAAACCATAGCCATGTTATTTAATGATGAATCGGATGGACCCGAATATTTCCGAAAATGTATTTACATAGGTACTTTTGGTTACATGATTCGTGTACGTCCAAATAAAAGCTTCAAGAGAAGTAGGGTGTCGGTGTGCCATATCACATTCGATCAGATGCAAAATATCTCTCCATTTTTACAAGTCTTATGTTTAAGTGTTTTTATTTTTGCCAAGAAAAAAATAAAAAATAATTAGTGAATTGTCAATTTTGGTATTTATGAATGAGTTTTAAAATAAAGTTGCTAAGATGGGTGTCATATCCCAGGCAATACCTTACGTGAGACATGAAGAAAATTGTATATCTTTTTATAGAAAAACCAATCTGTTTTATATTTAATGAATCGGGATTGCAAAGTCTAAGGCCCAAGAAACTTCGTTCCACACAGGTGTCCCACAACACATCATGTCTTTTTTTTTCCTGGCGAAAACCCAAATGCAATCGTTCATATATAGCAATGGCAGAAATACAAATAGCCTTCTCTTTTAGTTTCATTATCCATCAACACTTCCTTCATTCCCACTCGTAAAAAAATATCGTCAAATCTAAACAAAATTTTATATAATGTAGGACATAATATTTTTATGTCTCTGTTTATGAAATAACCCTTTAAGTGGGAAGCATTAGAAGGGTGCCATATCCCCGGGGTGTCATATCACTTGCCTTTATGAATTTGTGCCATTGCTATCAACTAAAATGGTCACAATGCTGAAGATGACGTTGACCGTTTTGAAACTTACTAATTTAGAAATGGCTAGTGGAAATAGTAATATCGATGAGGACTGCACACAACTAATAAAGGCATTTCATGACAAAATTTGCTACTAGAAAAGTTACCTATATAATTCCAGGCGGTAAACACTTTTTTGTTGTAAATACCTCAAAAGGCATAACTCTTACTACATATTTGAAAGCTCAGTTCAGTTCGGTAGTAAGAAAAAGGGAAAACGCGGGAACCTAACTATTATTGCTTATATCAAATTCACAAGATAGGTACCTCTTTAAATTGAGAAAAATCAATTGACTCTGACTGTTCGAAAACGGACTAAAAGAAACCTCTTCGAACATAAATATGCAACCACAAGAACACCAATTAAAATTTGAACATAACACTTTCCTCAAAAATAAAACTCAATTTTAGGGATAACAAACTGAAATGAAATCCCGATTGCCCAATGAATTACCAACCACATCCTCCGAATTGAGATGCTCGACAGACTTTCAATGCACATTTATCTTCAAAAAGAAAAAAAAAACATTTCAGACAGTTCAAATTCAGAATAAGTAATTCAATTTTCGAAGCATAAATGGCAGTTTAGAATAAAAATGTGTCAGAAACCTTGAAGCAAAAGGCCAACTGCTGCCATTCACACCCCTTTTAGATTCAGAAATGAACTCTGTTATAAGTCGCACTTAGCTCAGTCCGCAATGATACGATACTCGCCTGCTGCTGGTGAATATGATAAATATATATGTATTTCGTTTTTATTATTCGTATTTCAAAAATAAGAAAACGTTCGAATGTGTACTTTTGCCCACCTTAGCAGTTTGAGTTTGGTATAGCGTTATCGACATTAGCATATCTCAAACAGATCTACATGGGTAGCTACATGACATCTTTATGTGAAATTCATGCAAATAGTGAGTTTATTCTTCAATTTCATTCACATCCCTCTATTTCCGCATGCGAGAAGTGCACATATAGATACAACGTTCTACACATATACATATATTTATGAACTGATGCTATCAGCAAACTTCCCCTCTCCAAAACGTATAGATATTTAGGTTAACAGCAAGATATGTAGTAGCATAAATGCTCTTAAACACAGAGAATACAGAGAAACTGCGAAAATGTTTTTGAATTAATTTCACGCGAAATAAATTTAAGTTTGTTTGCTTAAAATTTAATTATCACTTTGGAAGTCGTAACAAATTTTGCCATCAATCCGACACGACTGAATTACGATTTTTGATTAGTTTACGCCTTTTTTAAGGTTGAGGAGTCGCTAACCTTTGTCAAAATTATGACAAATTTTGATAAGAATTTTATTGAAGGATGTATTTGTTTGCTATGAAGATAATGCGTTTTGCTCCAATGATTTTGAATAAAGTTGTTTCGTGGCGTGCATGACCTAATTTATGGTACGACAACTATCAAGAAAATGTATTCACCTTTTAAAATTCTTGCAAAATTCATTAACTGTTTAAATTTTATATTTTTTCTTTTTTTCAGAACTTTGAACTAGGGAACTGCAGTTCTGTTAAGTAAAACGGGCATTTGGGTGAGTTTTTCTTTTCAATTTAAATGTAATCAAAGATCGAAAGCATATATTTTTAAGTAAGGTTTCTATAAATACAGCAACAACCTCTCATTTTGGCAGGACAATGTTCTTTTTTATTTTGGGAAAGGAGTAAGTATAGGGAAGAGCTCTCTGGGGATTTCATGGAAAGAACGATATTTTTTGATGTAAAAAGTCTAAGAAATTACACACATAGGGCTGCACAACAGAGCGGAGAGCCTTGGTTCATTTCTCAGAACAGTGCCTTGAAAGGGCATGCAAGTGACCAGCAATTTCTTGCCGATTCCGAATGAGTAATGGAGAAAGAGCTTTTTATAGCAATGAATTTTCTATCGGAGGGCTTGCCAATTCCTCGCGATACCCGTAAAAAAACATTTTTGGTTTCTATTAGGATTCCAACCCGGTACCCGTGGCGTGATAGTCTTAGCATGTCCACCTGCTAACCCATAGGTTCGAGGTTCGAATCCCAGCAGAGGAAAAAATGTTTTTCCACGGGTATCACCTTTCGCGAGGAATAGGCAAGTCCTCCGTAAGTAAATTCATTGCCATGAAAAGATTTTTCTCAATTAGCCGTTGGGAACCGGTAGAAAATTGTAGGTCCCCTAACCCCTACATTCCCTCACATGGTATGGTTGTGAGAAATGCGCTAGGCCTAGGGGCTCCTCGCTCTGCTGCGCCACCCTATTTATTTATTTATTTTGGGATTCTAACCAAAAACCTCCCGTAAAAGAGGCAGAAGTGCTAACCATTATGCCGCGGGCATCACTATATAGTTTTGAAAAGTATTTCTAAAGCATAGTCATATACAGTGCTTTTTTCAGCTGTTTGTAAACTGTTGGCAATCAGCCGTGTGTGACCCGTGCCTGATCGTGAAATAGGAAAAACAATTATGTACTCAAAATCAATAATAAAAACGAAGCCTCTTTTCTTAATCTACTCAATAAACTCGTTTTAAGGACATAATTTTGATAAAAGTCTGTCTTATCTTTAAGCAACAAAAAACAAGGTTCTACCAATTTTTAAACATTGAAATAAACTATGATATTCAACCTTGTTTCTGGTGATGAAAGTCCCTAATTTCAAAGCGGGTTTCTTTCCTGCCCTTTTTTGTATGTGTTAGCTTTTCGCTGTTTCTAAAATTTTAAAGTTATCAATGTCGGAGGTATTTTAAGAACTACATTACCGAAGCACTCAAACCTAAATACCAGATATCAACCTTCTTTTGTTAAAGACTTCAGGATGTTCGCAGAAAAGTCAAGAAGCGCTGCCATAATAAGTAGACAAGGTCATTTGATCTCACAATGTCAGCACCCAGTATCTGTAACCTGGTGCAAGAAAATAAAGGACATTCAGTGTTGCAGTAACGAGGGCAGATCTGAAAGGCCACAGTACAAACAAAGCGTATTGACCTTTGAAATTTGTTGAAACAAGCAAAAAAGTATTTAATTAGAATAAAAGACACAGGACAAGATTAGTCGTCATAACCGTAAAGGTATTAGAATTCTTTACGGTGACTCATGTCCTGTCAAAGAGTGAAGACACTTAGATGTTAAACCTCAATTGAGAAAAGAATGTTGAAACCTTCAAGTGCAAGTTGGATCAAATTTCTGCGTGTCGTAAAGAGAATATATGGAAGGTTAACAGAAAGACCGTTTTGCACAACAGCTGTCCATCAAATCAAGCGAAACCTGTCCTTTATTTCAAACAACTTGGAGCCTGCTTCTCGTTTCGTCTCTTTTTTAAGGCTGAATAATTATTTCACTTGATAGAAAAAGTCTGTTATACGCAAGGACGGAAAACATCTCTGTTATGAATGTTTTGCAACTGATATTTCAAACTCGTCAATAATTTTCTCAACATTGACAAATTTCGTGCCAAGCCATTCTCAACAAAATCGTCTACGATGCTTCCTTTTTGGCATCTGTAGTTCGAAATAGTAGAGACGGACCTTGTGATAGGGGCCCATATAGACTCATGACATCACCATTGACTCTTGAGATTACTTATTATTAAAGTAGGTATGGTTCCAAGGTTGGTGAATCAGACTAAATCCGTTGGTCCCTTTAATAAGTTGTAAGCCTATTCCTTTTTTGTCTTCAGCAAAAACTGATGCTGTTCCATACCTACCTATTCTAGTTTTTGCATGAGAGATTTTGATTCATCATTAGTTGTGGGAATTTGAAATTATCTACCTTTCATTTTCCATTTCCTATACAAAAACCAATGGCTGTGAACGGATGTCTATGTGAATAAGATTTAACGTGTAAAGACAAGCGAGAGCTTTTGTAAAATTCTTATCTCCTCATCTGTAATAATGGACTACGTGTTTTTTGTTTAGCGACACGTGGGAATATCATTGAGACTTAAGTGTTCATCAAAGTCAAGTCTCTTAAATTTTATTTTTCACAGTCCTACATTACTTTCTGGTTTGCAGTTATTTAATAAAAATATTGTCTTTACTTTATTCGTTGAGATTTACTATATTTACATATGACCAAGCAAATATGTTTGCATAAATAAGCTCTCGTAGTTTTTTGCAAAAAGTTGAATTATCATTTTTTCGTGAAAAGATTGTATTCTTTGAAGCTCTGTAAAAAAATGTAGCTGTCTTTTAATGTAACAGTGAGAAGTGGTTTCTAAATTTCTACGTTGTAAAAAAAAAAAACGCCAGTGTGGAACGAACTTCTGTTAGCCTTGACATAAAAGCCTCTTAATCTTTTGATATCAAAAGTAATTTTTCCATTAAGTAGGTGAACATTTTTCATAATCAATTTGTATTGAAAGAAGCTATGAACCAGATTATTTTTCAGACCATTTGGTAGTTTTGATGGTAGTTTCCTGGTTTTTGATGAAAATCAACCTTTTTACTTAAATGTAATTCAAAATTTTGATTTTGTTTTCACGAAATTGTCACTGTCAAATGTTTGAATAGAGCAGTTCACACTGTACAATTAGTAAGACAGACTTTGGTCTGAACAACCAACGTTGGTTTTCAAGTATTTTTGAAAATTTTGAAGTTGAACAGCACGTTGTAAAGTGCTTAGTTGACACTAAGAATACTTTTAGAATATGATGGCAGAAGGGCACAAGCCTCAGGGCCAGATGCCCACATTATCACCGCCACTATTGGTCATGACAATTGGATGAAAGAAGAGTATCCGTCACAAACCCTCACCTCAAAAGATGGTACCACACATGAAGAAAATCAAATTGCTATCAATTTTTTGTATAGCGAAAAACTAAATACAGTCAGGAAGGCCTACAATTGTTATTTTGATCTAACACGACCAATTTCAACTGCCTTAAAGGAATGGTATAGGATGTACGCTTTATGCAGCGTTTTATACATCATGAAAAAGACGATGATATTCTGAAGAAGCCAGTGGTTTTTTTTTTTTAATCGTAAAAAAGTTATCATTGAATATCTGTCACCTGTTGTCATTTACCATACACCAGTTATCTGTCATCTATCATCTGGCATCGGGCTGCTGCGTTGAGCCAACACCGAGTTTCTTATTTTATGAATTTCTTTTTGGTGTATTCTTTACTGTTTGTGGTTGTTTAGCAGTGTAGCAAACTTTTGTGTTGGGAAAATTTATAAATGAAATATCATTTTTTTCGATCGTAAGATTTTTTCGCTTTGTGCTCGCAATATAGGATTTTTTTATAAACATGAAATGCATAGATATTTGATGTGGTTTTTGTTAGAAAGTGCGTGCGAATTTCCCTCTTTCCATAACATTAAAAAAATGTTCCTTGGATCCAGAAAAAAAATTCTACATCCTACAAAAAATAAACGTGACGTAAATATACATTATCACAAAGCCCGTCGTAACAAATTCGAACTACGACTAAAACCATCTTCGTAATGAAAGTCTTGCGGCTTTTTATAAAGGGTTTTCCAATAAGAGTGAATGATTTCTTTTTTGTTTTTAAAAAAACAGAATTTTTGTTAAAGAAATTTAAATATTTTTTATTTATTGTACACTTTAATCAAATACAATTAAGTTTTTAATAAAATTTCATTCAAATGGCTACCACGATTTCTTCTGCAGCAACAAATTCGCTGAACCCAATTTTCGAGCACTTTTCCCATCACTAAATCAAGTCGTATATTTTGAATGACATGTTCAGTTTTGACTTGTAAGGCTTGTTTATATTGAAAGACTAATGACTTTAAATAACCCTACAAGAAATAATCTAATGGTGTTAAATCACGATTTTTTGAAGGCCATTCAATATCACCATTTCTTAATTTTTCTCGCAATAATTCAACATTTGCTGTGTGACACGTAGCCCCGTCTTGTTGAAACCAAATGTTTTTAAAATCAATTTCTTCCAATTTCGCATATAAAAAGTTGGTTATAATCGATCTATACCGCTCTCCATTGACAGTTATGGTGTTACCAGCTTCATTTTAAAAGAAGTACGGGGCGATGATTCCACCACCTCAAAAAACACACTAACTGTCAATTTAGGTGCATGTTATGATTTTTCATGAATATATTGTGGATTTTCATCGCCAGTTTTGTTATTTAACGCACTAGTCATACAAGTAAGCTCCTTCGGAAAATATGATTTTCTTAAAAAAATCGTTAACGACTTCAAGTTTCTCCAAGGCAAATCAGAAAGTTCACGACGTTTACAGTGGTAAAATTGTGAAATTGTAAACACCCTCAGAATGCAATAAAAAACAAGTGACAGATCATTACATATTACAAATGTCCGAAACGCCACTCCAAAACCATATCATACCTATTGGAAAACCCATTATTTAAGAATTAAATTATTTTGACAAATGCTGATTCTACAACCTGTAATTTATTTTTATTTTAAAATGATCATACACTTGACACGAAAACAAGACATATAGTTTTCAAGTTGTGAGAAAAAGAAATAGGCCACATATTTTCTGACTTTATCCCAAGCCTGTGCAGTAAAATGACAATTTTTTTATAAATTGATAATTTTTTGTCAAAAATCAATTTCGAAGCTTTTTCAAGATACCCAGCTACTAAATACTTTAAATAAGATTTTGAATTCTATCAAACAGTTGCTTTATTGATAATATATGTTGATGATGGTTAGTGCGGCGTTGTGGATAGCTAGTCTTCTAATTAAATAAAATAAATAAATAGGGTGGCGCAACAGAGCGAGGAGCCCCTGGGCCTAGCGCATTTCTCACAACCATATGCCTTGTGAGGAAATGGAAGGGACTTACAATTTTCTGCTGGTTCCGAACGGCTAATCGAAAAAGCGCTTTTCAAGGCAATGAATATTAACGGAGGACTTGCCAACTCCTCACGAAAGGCGATACCCGTGGAAAAAACATTTTTGCCTCTGTTGGGATTCGAACTCGATGCTCTGGATAAACAGGCGGACATGCTATCTTCTTATTACATGGGAGTTATAGGTTTGATTCTCAGAAGCATCTAAAGCTTTTTCAAGTTTTTCTTTCGCTTCCTCATTTAGTCGTTCTGAATCGGCAAAAAATTAAGATTCCTCAAATGTATTTGTCCTCAACACTCTCGAGCTTTGTTAGGTCACTTTATCTTAGAAAAAAAACAACTTATCATGACAAAATAAGCAAAGTCCAAAATCAGCCAGCCACAGCACAAGTACCAGCGAAGCTCTTCACTCAACACCTTCGGCTGCTTTACATCTTTTACCCCTAGACATTTACAGTAAACATTCTGAATTTATTCTGATCAATCCCAAGTCACTCCGACTACACCACTCTTCAACTGGTCTTCGATAAGAACTTCCAAGTCACCATCCCACAATGAAACATGTGGGACGACACGAACTTCTTACAAGATTATTCCATCCATTTTTATACAGACAGCTCGAAAACCGAGGACGGAGCTGGTTGAAGAATGTACTATACTCAAAAAAACTAAATATTAGTCTATCATTCAGACACCTAAAACACTGCAGTGTTTTCCAAGCGGAAATCCTGGCGATCAAAGAGGTCCTTTTATGGCTCAAAGAAAACTTGATATCTTCGACCAATTACCCGCATCTTCTCGGATAGCCAAGCAGTGCCCCTGTTCTGTAACTATCGCATCGATAACATCAATTGAGAAACAGTGAGAACCGGAATGAAATATAACTAAATTCATAGAATTTCGTTCCATTTCCCACCGTTTATCGCCGGCTTTTATCGAACTGACACTTACAGAACAGGTGCACAGGAGTCAAATCACTTAGTAATGTTTCCACAATTTCTTTAGCCGCTCCTGACTGTCGATCGTTTCTTATAGAGATGGCAGATCTGTTTTAAATTCACCTTTTTTGGGTGCCGTTGCATAGAGACATTCCGGGAAAAATAAAGGCCGATTAACTCGCCAGAAAAGGAACTTCCAAGCCAATTTCACCAAACAGAACACAATTTAACATGCACATACATCATGCAAGCTTATGCTAAGGCAAGATGCTATAATGAAAACGCATAGCAAATGAACAAACATCACCACCTGCATAGCTACCAAAAAGATCTGGCCCAAGCTTGATCTATAACCCATCAAAAGCTTGTCTTCTTAAAGCATATTGAACCTTAGCTCCGTAATTCCTGTTATAACCAGACACTGTCTCATAGGTTTAATATGCCGGTAGGATTAATGTTCCATCAGACGATTTCTGTGGAAGTTAGATGGTCGATGAAGAAGTGGTTCCACATCTACTTTGCACATGCCCTGCTCTCTCTCTCAAAGACGCAAAACGCATTTGAGAGAGTACTTTTTGACGATCCAAGTGATCTTGTAAACATAAAAATAGACATTCATAGTCTTCATCGCTTTACTGCGTGAACATAATGGCTGCAGAGACGCAGCCGCAAGAGATGTCAAAACATTAAATACAAGCGAATACAACAACAACGCAAGACGGAGCTGGACAAGTTAACTTGATTTTAACTCTTGCGGCTCCGGCTCCGTATGCGTATGCGTATGCATTGTGTTCAGCCAGAAAGCTCAAAATGTTTTAATAATGTTTTTTAATTGCCTCTTATGCAGTTCTTGTGGTATGAACCTATTATTGGTCTACTAAGTGTGTCTGTCGTATTCCCGAGAACCACCTTAACCTAACCTAACCTAACCTAACCTAGAAGTTTTCACTATTTGTAAGCACGTTACACAGAGTTTCATTGAAACTATTTCGTTTCGAATATGATTATTCCAGACAAGTCACATTGTCACTTAGTCTGAGCTAGATAGCACTAGTTCGTTGTTATCATTAGGTATATTATTATTTGTGTAATTTATGTAATGATATGAAGTACTTTTTGAAGTAAAATGCTTTCAAGTTGTGGTTCAAGAAACAAAAAATACAAACTGCTAATTTAAATTCGTGATAAGCCAGCCATTAGCACCAACAATGAAAAATCATTCAAAGCTATTCGACTAAATTTCTTCTTCGGTAGGTACCAATATTTTTGTTTTATAGTAACGTCTAACTGTAGTTACCCAATAATTGTTTTATTCCAGTTGCGTTTTTGTTTTTCAATGTTTCGAGAAAATTCCCTTATTGGGCTTGAATTCCTCTTTTGCACAGTGCATAGACGATATGAATTTCTTGGTTTAATTATCGCCAGGTCGTATAAGAAAATGGAAATAAAATTGATTTTTAACGGTTGACGTAAGCCCTTTTCCCCGACGCAAAACATTTCTTGATGCTTATATATCGTCTAAAAGCTGGTACCTACCTATATTTATGACCATCGTTCTGAGTACTTGAAACTTAAGGTATTATTTTACTTAATTATTTTAAATAGAACTATCAATTCACATTTGCTTAAAACTTATTTGAGGCTATACATTTTATAAACTCAAAACATTGACAATTTGCTTCACCTATACTTCACCCGAAATACAAAATGCACGAAACAGAATAGCAATTCAAAACGAAAAATCTACATCGTTTGTTATCTTTAGATAAACGATAATTTGAACGACACTAAAATGCATAAAATTTACTTATTCTTGAAAAGATGTCAAGCAATAAATCAAATTGGTGCGTGTCCGCAAATGAAGTAAAGCCATTCATTGCCAGTAATAAAAATATACTCAAGATTTTAATGGCTTCGTGGTCGGTATCCCAACATTCAAAGCCTCTTAGATACAGAAAAACTTCGACTATAGCTAATTACAATTTTTTGTGTTTTCAATATGCATCTTCATTAAGATGTTCCTTTTTTTCTATACATTTGTTACTCGTTTGAATAAACAAAGCGATGTATAGCCTACTTGTACAGCAAGCTCCATTGTAACAAACGGCTGCGACAGTCAACAGAGAAATATGATTCAACATTTGTATGGTAATTAAGATGAAACTTATGCAAATGAACAAATAAAACCGGCAACAGAAATACCAAAATCGGTTGTCAGTCAGTGACCTAACTTGGAAGAATGAATAAAAAATGTTAAAAGCTGTTGAGATGTAAAGGTATATGAGGCTAAGGTTAGGGGTGGGGCGACATTCCCTGAAAAGCGCGCCTTCATAGAGCACACGTTGAACTTTCAACAAAAAATTGTTTATTTTGACTAGAAGTTGATGTTTTTGAGACCAAGTTCATTCAAAGCAACCTTAAGATGTGACTTGAACTATTAGTTATAGGAAACCCGCTTCACAGAAATCTACTAGCTATTTTCTCATCATAGCTAAAGAATCTTACAGCCTTCACAGAAGTTGTGTTTAAAAATAGACAATGTTTTTGGTGATTTATTTCAAATGCAAGTTAAATTAGATGCAAAATAATACAAAACTTATGTCTCACTTAGCATTCAAATGGCAGAAATCAATATTTCCATGAAGGCATAGCACCGTAAATAAACTGGTATAGGTATTCGAATCCGGTATTTATTCTTTAACATTTAGCATATGCGCTGCACCTAAGCAATTTTTTATTATTATGAATTTTGTTTGATTAGAAAAACCTGTCGAAAACAATATCTCCTTTATTGTGTAGAAAGTATTTGACAGATGTTTTGATTCAAACGCGTACTTGGGAGTGTAGTCTACGGACTTTAAATGTACATAACATACCTAAACCAATGTCTACAAAGATTTAGTACGAATATTTGCAAATCAAGTGTGGCTGCTTTAGAAAGAAGTATTTTCTTAGCATTTGTTTCTTTCCTATAGAAAAGTAGCTTATCACTGTGGGGTATAAGAAAGCCGAAAAATAAAAGCAGTTCTAGATTACGAAACGAATTCATCACAGAGAGTATATTTTCAGTTTACCCCGAAGTAGGTTTCGAATGAAGTTCGAAAAACATATAAATAAATAAATACCTAATTCCAACTGGAACACGTCCTTAGAGACCTATAACATTTACTATTGCAATTCATTGCTATGCTCGGAGCGCATTATTTTATTTGATTCCTGGTTCTACGCGAGACAAGGTCGGACAAGAGTCGAATTATTTTTTAAACCGTAGCTACTTGTAAATTTTTTGTTTAACTAAAATGTCAACCAGAAACATAATCTTAGAAAAGTTCGTAAAAATACTGGCCGAACGCCGCTGAAAATATCGGAGTAATGGGAAGAAGTGAGCGTGCTGTCGTAGGTGAGGTGTGAGTATTGAAAAGAAGCGTCAAAAATGGTTTAACGAGGGCTTAACAATGTATATGATGTCGTCAAAGAAGAGCAGATAAAATCGACGAATTGAACAAAACGTCTCACTACGCAAACAAATAGTCTCAATGCAGTACAGGACTTTGTATACGGAGAAGTATCACTCTTATAGCTGCTACTCTAAGAAATGAAACCCTTTCTATAAAAACCAAAATAGTCCTTCTTTGTACCTTGATCATGCATTTTCTAAAGTTGGTGAGGACCCTTTGTGGTTTCGAAGTAAAATACTCCAGATGATCTTTGGTCCAGAATGTGTGGATAAAAAGATTCAACAACGAACTTAATGAGCTGTACCGCGACATGGACATAGCTAAAAGAGTACGCATCGCAAGACGATATCCCAGACGTGACAGCGGATGAACAACAGCTATGTGGTTTTTCAAAAGCGCAAAAGTGACGGAATGGGAAGAATTTATTCTTAGGTGGTGTAATCAAGTGTCTCTGCCACCTTAACCAAGTTGAGAACAGTTTTGAAGCTTAAGTCATTGTTGTGTACATCATTTACCGCTATTTCAAACCCAACACTTTTGTACTCTTATTTTTACTAAAGTGAATCTATTAAAAAAATAAAAAAAAAAATAAAAAATAATAAAAACCACCACACCGAGTATCTCATTAGCAGGTCACAAATGAGAAGAGCTGTGATCCATTCGAAGTCACATGACGACCACGTCGGCACATAAAGAGAAGAAGGTATCTATTCTATTACCTTTAATGATGAATGTAGTGTCTAGTACAACATACCTCACTTGCGGATCACAACTATTAAGCAGAGAAGTGGAAGAGCTGTGCTATCTTCTAGGTCACAATGCTCATTGCACCGAAAAGAAAAAAGAAGAAGGAATAGGTAAGATGAGGAAGGGTCGATCTAGGCTCTAGGGTGTCGAAAGAGTAGGTACACATCAGACGATATGAGTAACCATTGCAACTTGAGATGAGCAAGACATGTTAAATTGGATCAATATCATCATACCGTGAGCAATAAGCTAACCAATGCCCATGATGAGTATATCATGCTTGCTTGTTCATCTGGAGGCTCGTATTTTGAATCCTAATAGAACCAATTTTCTTCATTAGCTGGCCGGAATCGGCAGAAAATTATAGCTCCCCTCCATTCCTTCTGATAGGCCCCTGGGCTCATGGCTCTGCTGGGTCATTAACTAATTTATTTAAAGTCCATGTTCTATAATTAAGCTACGAACGGTGGAAATGAAATGAAATTCCACAAATTTAGTTCGAAGAACTTTTGAAATTGATCCAGAAATTTTACTATTAACTCTATGACCGATAACCTAGTAAGTACAAGAATAAATTTGACCAAATGTTCTTTTTCTGAACATGTGATAAATATCATAACAGACATCGCACAGTTGCGCATCAATAAACTTTAAAACCAGTAGATAGGCATTTCTGACAGCAGTTTAAAAAGAGAGCTCAATAGCCAATTTTTACTCACACACGCTCATTGTGACCCTTTCAAATCTCTTCAAACGTTGAACTCGTTGGAGACTTCTGAATTCTGATAAAAATTTTCTTTGTTTTTTCAATTGTTGGTAGGTGTTGTGATGATGGCTATGAGGAGTAGAGCTTGGGCCAACTAGTTTTGACAACATTTTTAAATGGCCATGTGTCCTAAGTCCTACCCTAAGCAGTTTTAAGCAAAGTACTAGTAATAGAAAAATGCTAGACACTTTCATATTTATGCATATCTCACGCTCACGTAAGAGGAAACAGATACTTAGGATCTTCCCTTTCATGGCTCCTTGATCAAAAGTCAATGTCTCCAATATCATATAAAGAGATTTATGCAGACAATATAGGTACCTACAGATGTACCATATAACAAGCTGTTGTCTTACATCCGACTGGATAAAGTGACTTAAAACTTAACCCAATAATTTCGATAACATACCGACGCTTGTAGCTACACCAAAATAATGAGTAAATTTTGTTCATAACTTTCTCATTTCCTATACTCAGGCCAAACCAAGGCCAAAACTATTCCATTTTTAGGGAAGCAGAAATAAGGAATTCAATTAAATCCAAATCCATAAAAAATACCTCCTCTTTTCGCATTAAGACTCGCGAGATTTAATTTTCATCCTAGACACGCATACAAACGCACATCTATCCAATATTTTGTGTGTAGAATATAAATCCCTGGTTTTTATCGTTAATCGGTTCTGCATGGCGGGGATGACAAAACAAAAAGAGAAGAAAAAAAAAAACAGGACACAATTTAACCAACACCACCACCTACTGTCGCGTGACGTGTAGGTATAGGTATACAGGCGACAGCGACAAGTACGCCAGATTAAAATAGGCGGTTGGGGGAGATGCGCACTTAACAGGAGCACTTCATCGCTGGTTTTCCTATTACAGAGTGTTGAAAACAATAATAACATTTTTTCATCCCCCATACCAATTCCATCATCCCTTCATCTCGTTTCGGTAGGTACCCTATAATCACCCTGGGGAACAGTAAGGCAAAAGAAAAAATGGCGTTCAAGTTGAGTTTTCCAAGGTAGTAGACACTTTCATAAAGACGTGTTCTTTTTTATGAAAACAAAACAAGAAAAAAAAGGATTTAAAAAACAAACAAGCAAAGTCATTAGAGCTGGTCGGTTGGTATAGACGCACAAGCATGAAACAAAGCACTTTATTTTCCTCGCGTCCAACGGCAAAAGGGTGCGGCCGTGTAATCCTCCGCAGGCGAACTCTAAAGTCAATTCACAGTCAGAGCGCTCTACAGACAGAGCTAGCACAGACTTCTTGGTTGTTTTCGAGTTTTCTAAAATGAAAATGACCTTTCCCTCGGAACGGATCCCTTAAATCCTACTCACAAATATACACAAACTGCGGCGGCAGAGGGTGGTGCGATTGATCGGAGCAGGAGCATAATAATTTGAACACAAACTTTATGTATTCGGCAAATCGGGAAAGTCCTCTTGTGTGCAGGGGTTGCAGACGGTTCAATTGAATTAAGCTTGCGCGAAAATTGTCCTTCAGTCCGTAGATATGTACGTTAACTATCTACCCACTATAAAACATGGCTAACTATGCTAATAAGCTTGTCTCCAAATTGGGCTATTGGCTACTCCTCACAAGTGATGGTTCCTAAATATTCACTGCACTTTCTTAAATCAATATTCGATGGCTTGTTTAGACGCCATTTACTCACCAAATCTTTGGTCTCCTTTCATTGATTAGCTATTAACAAAAACAGAAACCGAACTAATGTTATTGAAGGAGCTCAAGGACCTTTCATTTCTATATGACGATATCACAGTTTTTTATTAGCGCACTTTGATTGCCATCATTAATTTTCCAACCGATAACGACCTAGTTCTCTTCACTCCAGCGTGTAGATACATTGTATCTTTTTCATTTCACTCGCAACTTACTACCTATGCGTCAAGTAACAAACTGAGCTCTGAGCTGCCTTCAAACGCATAGAACCTCTACCAGTTCGTCCGAAATGTTCCCACATTCCCACTAGCCCATACGACAAACGGCAATGAGGGTATAAAAACGACATCCAAATTCAGCAAACCCAAGCACGTAGATATAGCTGAATTCTGTGATGTGTGCTGTGTGTGTGTGCATTTGTATCTTTCACGTTCTGTCTCTTTTATAGGTAAGTTAGGTACCTCAACTTTTTCCATTTGTTTTGTTTGCAGATACCGCGCGCATGACGAACATTAAATGCCATAATTTATATCCATAGGTACAGAATACTCGGCGGGTTCCGTAAGAAAAAATTCAATTTGTGGATGGTATTGGGTATTCGTCGGTGTCGGTCTCCGTATGCGTAGGTCCTCTACTGGGTGGTGGAACGGAATGGAATAAAACTTTTCAAGGGAAATTTAAAGGATGAAAGCAGAATGCAGAGGTAGTAGTGGTTTGGTCAATTACCACCATGTATTGTGCAGACTGCAGACTGCAGAGCAATACAAGGCGACGCGAGCGCGACGGACGTGCCCACCAATTTTCTTCCGATTTCGGAGTATACCTAGAACATATTATTGGACCTTTCGGAAAATTTTCAAAAGCAGATATACAAATACATATATACCAATAGATAGATAGAGGGCCGATTGAGTTTTTCGTCGTCGTTCTTGGTCCATTATGACATTTTCAACTCCGGGCAATGTTCGGCATCTTTTTTCTTTACTTTTTTTTTTGTGTAAGTATTTAGATAGATGGTGATGTTTTTGTTGTTGATGCTCTGGTTGGTGGTAAGATACCCAAAGACGTTTATGGTTTTTTTAGCAATAAAAATAAATTTGTTCTTTCTTCTTGAACTGGATTTTTTGTTGCTTGTTGTTGTTGTATTGTTTTTGAGGTATATGAAGTATTGGATGAATTCTCTTGTATTTGTAGGTATGTAACCTTGTTTTAAAAGATTTAAGATTTTGTTTTAGGGAGGGCGAGAATACAGTGATTTGATTAAAGGACGCTACTTTAACTTTGAGATGGGCGATTCCGATTTAGTTTGAGTAATTTGGTGTAAAAAAGATCATGGGATTTGCAGTTGATTGGGGTTAACTTAGCTGTATATGCACCTATAGATAGATGGAGACGTAATTTGAAGTTGTAATGCCCCGTGTCACTTTTCTTAAGCCTGTTGGCTTGACAACGGGATTTGGTATAAGCCTCCGCTTTTAATCAAAAGGTGAGTGACCTATGCATATTCTTATATTCCTCGTTTTTCATGCTACTTAGGTTTGTATATACTTCCAATCCACCTTGATCAAGGTTAGCCCAACTGCCGGAAAAGAGATTCTGACGATGTTTGAAGTCGAGACAAAAGGTTTTTGCTCAGAGTTTAAAATTTAGTATACCTACAGGGTGGAACATCATTAGGTATAGCGAACCCGAACAGATATATTTGAAATGAACAACTTTTTGTCCCAGTATTTTATGATTACAGAAGGGGTAACTTTGATGCAATGAATGAGTTTTTTTAATTCAATCGATTGGGCTGCTCTAATTGAAAACCAAGACCTAACTCAATCGTTCTATAACTTCAAATTGTACTTAAAGTATGCATCTGACAGTTTTATTCCCATTAGAACAAAAATTCTTAATTCTAATCCGCCATGGTTTAACAAAAGACTATCAAACCTCAAGAATAGAAAAAACAAGGCTTATAAAGTATATAAAAAACATAAAAATAGCGTGATATGTCATCAAAATTATTTAAAGGCTTATAAAAGTTTTGATGTGTTAATTAAGTTTTTGTACAGCAAATATGTTTTAACTGCTGAATCACTAGTTAAAAATAACAGCAAACATTTTTGGAGCTTTATAAATACTAAAAGAAATAACATAGGTTTGCCAAACTGCATGGAATATACTGGATCCACATCTAGTGACATGCCCACAATATGTAATTTCTTTGCTGATTATTTTGAGTCCGTATATGACCCCAAGAAGCCGAATGATCTTCCAGATTTTTCTTCAGCAAATGTGGTTGGTATAGATAGCTTTCATTTAAGCGTGGAAGAAGTTTTAGAAGCACTGAATGCTATAGATGAAAACAAAAGTGAAGGTCCTGGCGGTGTCTCTCCAATAGTTGTAAGAAGATGTGCTGCATCACTCGCTTTACCACTGTGCAAGACTTTCAATGCCTCTCTAATTACTGGGCAGTTTTTAGTCGAATGGAAAAAGACTTTTATAACTCCGATTTTCAAATCAGGCTCAAAGCAAAAAGTGTGCAACTACCGGCCGATTTGTAAATTATCGGTTATTCCAAAATTGTTCGAGAAGATTGTGTGTGACAAGATTAATTTTCTTACTAAACAAGTCATATCTGACTCACAGCATGGATTCGTTCAAGGAAGATCTACAGCCACAAATCTTACGATTTTATGTGACTCAGTTATAAATGGTTTTGTAAAGGGTTGTCAGACCGATATTATATTCACTGATTTTTCCAAGGCCTTTGATAGGGTAAATAATGAAATCTTATTACAAACTGTCTAAAATTGGATTCAGTTCAAATTTATTAAAGTGGATTTGTTCATATCTTTTAAATCGACTGCAATACGTTAAGATAGGTAAATTTATGTCAAGATGTATTAAGGTTACTTCAGGAGTTCCACAAGGAAGTCACATTGGCCCATTGTTGTTCAATTTATTCATAAATGATATACCAGATATTTTTCAGCATTCTAAACATTTATTGTATGCAGATGATTTAAAAATATTTAAATACATAAACACAGTCCATGACTGTCTTTTGCTCCAGGAAGACTTAACAAAGCTTGCTGAGTGGTGTAAGAAAAATCAACTTTTTCTAAATGTGTCCAAATGTGAAAGTTTTATATGTTGCAGGAAAAAGTCGTTTATAGTTTTTGATTACTCTATCAATGGTATAACACTAGAAAAGGTTAGTCAAAAAAAGGACCTAGGAGTTATTTTAGACCCCAAGTTATCTTTCACACTTCATATTGATTACATAGTCAATAAAACTTATAAGATGCTAGGTTTTATTAAACGGAATGCAAAAGAGTTCTCAGACCCTTTTACACTGAAAACGCTTTATGTAGCACTTGTTAGGACTATTCTTGAATATTGTTCCGTGGTATGGAATCCATGTTATAAAACACATTCTAATAGAATAGAGAAAATTCAAAAAAGCTTTACGAGATATGCTTTTAATAAACTGAACTGGCTTATTGAAAGGCCTACTTTTCGACATAGGAACACTTGAGCTTAGAAGGAAATATTTTTCAATTATGATAATAGCAGATGTCATTAAAGCCCATATAATTTGCCCAAACTTGCTAGAGCGAATTGATTTTTATTCTCCAAGTAGGAGTCTCCGTTTACCTTTTCATTTCCGGGAAACATTCCTGCCTACTAATTATGGTAGGAATGGACCAATAGCTCGTTGCATCAGAGAAACCAACGAAGTAGTCGATCTAATTGACATTTTCAATTATTGTTCAAGATATTCTTTCAAGAAAAACGTCTTGTTAGTATTGCAAACGCTCTAACATTTATCATTTATTATTTATACTTTTATTATCACTATTATGTATATTATTGTATTTATTATTATTATCTTATACACTATATTATTTTTTTGTAATCTAAATGAGAATATAAATCTCTACTTGATGAAATAAACTAAACTAAATTAAACTAAACTAATTTGTGAAACTGTTACCTTGAAGGGTGTCAACCTTTGGTGAAGTTCATTATCAATATCATTGCTTATTTCTGCTTTAAAGAGGACATGATACCGTTGAAGTTCGAAAAGCGGCGAACTTAGCTGTGTTCAGAAATAAGCCTGCAGACAGACGTTTTTGGAACTTCAAAGCGCGAAATGAGGAATTGGTAAAGAGTGTAAGGCAACAAACTAAAGCTACGAAGTTTTTCTGTAGGTACTTTTTGAATCAAACAAAAAAACACTGTTGTTCCCTACAAATGCTCTCCTTTGAAGGCAATCACAACTTTCTACCAAGCTCTTCTTGGCTTCGTGAGATTGTCCGGAATCATGTTAAGTAGTTTCCATGGCATGACTTACTTACTGCCAATTCCTCACGACAAGCAGTGAGAGTCGGTGGAAAAGGTTTTTTTTATTTTTCTGGCATTTGAACCTCAAACCTACCACTTAGGTGGCAGACACTCTAACTATTATTCGAGGGGCACCACACCACAAAGCTATGAATTTGAACACCTTTTTTCATTTATCCAATTAATAATTATTTTTCTTTTATTCAAGTAGCCAATTCATAAAAATTCGCTTTAACATCTGAAAAAAAAAAACACATATAAATTCTTCATATTCATTTAAAAATAATCAATAAAACAATAAATAGTATATCTCTTCTTTAAACCCAAAACCTAGAAGATATAAAACGAAGTAGTTTTTAGTGTTTGATAAAAAATGGGTACGACTGGGTCGCACGAACTTGCGATTGTGTGCTAAGTACAATACCAAAATCATAAGGCTGAGTAAAAGGTTTTAGTATTCGCTCTTAATATATTTGGTCCTATAGGGTTGCCAACTACACATTGATTATGAAAATTTAATTAAATCACTCAAAATATTGAAAAAAAAAATTATTAAATATTCCAAAGGTTTCAAGCGAAAATATGAAAACGTCATTTTCTTTCAGTTTCTAATACACATAAGCCCTAAAAATTTAATCAAAACCGTTGGAGCCGTTTTTTAAAAAACCGTTTTTTATTTAAAATTTTTTTTTAAAATGAAGTTTTTAAAATTCAAGCATACAAATTTTAAGATCAGGTCAAAAGATGTATTGAAAAAAATTTGTAATAAATCAAAGATACCATTTTGAAAATACTCGAAAATTTTTTTTTTTTTTAATTTATGAATATTCGAAAAAAATAAATTTTTTAAATATTGATATGCAATCTTTCTTAAACAACCTAGGACTCCTAAAATATGAAATTTTGTCAAAATCATGCAAGCCGCCATTAGCGAGAAAGTCGGTTTTGAAAAAACGTTACTATGGGGGTTACCGTTTTAAGACTTTTTCTAAATAAAAATTTTTACATCATAAGATTAGCAATTCATAAATAATCTCGCACGTAAAATTTTATCAAAATCGTTGGAGACGTTTTCGAGAATGGTAAGTATTATCACATCGGTTGTATGGCAGGTACCGTTATCTCAAAACTTAGAGACCCAAATCCAAAAACCTCTCTGTAGGCTGCCCCACAGACCCTGACTGCAAATTTTGAAGAAAATCGGTCAGGGGGCTTAAACTGTAGATCCATATACAGACAGACAGAAAGAAAGAATTGTAGGACCCACTTTTTTCGTATTCTCTATCTCCGTAATGTCATATTTAGTTGTTATCTCAAATTTTTTTCTGCACGGTTCCAATACTTGCATTATAGTACCTATAATCGCAAGTAAAAATTGATTAGAACATCTAACTACATCAATTATTTTATTAAAGTATTTTGTGATCGTAAGAAAAATAATACTCAAAGTGATATTTTTTATATTTTTCGTAAATTTTGACTTTGAAGTCAATTATCTCAAAAACTATTAGGTAATCGAAAAAACTTTATTTAAAATTAATTGTAAAATGCAGAGTTCTTGCTTTTGAAAAGGGAGCGTTCAAGTATTACGTAACGCAATTTTTGATGATTTTTGCCCCCCCCCCCCTCCCTGGTAGCGCACCGTAACGTTTTCATGTACCCCCCCCCCCCGCCCTCTCTAACCGTTTCGTAACACTCAAGTGACCATTAAATAAAAAATAAAGTTATTATTTTAACCTTTGGCAATGCAATTATAAACAGAAACCCAAATGAAATCAAGCATTTTACTCGAAATAAAATATTATTCCTAAAATTTTTTTAAAATAATCAACTATAAACCAAGGTCTACAAAAACAATTCGATTGAAATTATTCCTCTGTTCACGGGTTTGCTAGCCACTCAAATTCTTTCACAGGCACCTGGAGTGCAGACGAAGACGGTTCTGGAGTTGTTAACCAATTGCATCAAACAACAATAAATGACGTACAGCACTATCTAGGGATTCCCCGTGAAATATAGACGAAAACTTTTGCCAACTTGCGAGAACAAATTAAAAATGATATGTAACCAGCATATACATGAAGAGGGTTGCCAATTTACGAGTTTTTATTCCCTAATTTAAAAAAAATGTTACGTAACGTGTGGTAAGAAAGACCCCCTCCCGCCCCTGTGCGTTACGTAATACTTGAACGCGCCCAAAGGTATAATTTGGAACTGTAAATGTTGCCGTTATCCTTAAGTATTTATGAGGTTGCCCCTACTGCCTAAATGGGGGGATATAGACCCCTATTATAGTAAAAAACGCTTGTATTCTTTTACCACAAACCGTTATTTTTTCTTGGCACCAAAGCTATCGAACTCGTGCCCCGAAAAGATTAAATCCATCAATTTTATGTGCTGTTGAAATCATTTGGGAAAATCAAAACACGCTCAATAGATGCCCAAAATCAAATTATTTGAAATCGTATTTCAATTTGATTTAATTTTATTAGGGTGTTACGTGTAATGTGGGTAAACTAAGCATTTGTGTTTCTTATCTTTTTTTTGCTATTTTATTAAGCTTAATAATAGGTGCAAAACAGAAACAGGTTGGCCTAATTGAATTGACCTCGTTTATCTTTGTTTTACAAAAGCTTCACGGGGAAGTCTTAATAAAAGAGTGGAAGAACATGATGGTACTGGGAAATTTGCCCCCAAAGTCATAAATCCCAGGATTTATAACCCACAGCGATGAGTTACAAGTTCCGAAAATCAAACTCAAAGCTTTAGGAAAAATCAAATTTTTCTATTTCGCAGAAAATTAATTGTTTGAAAGATTTTTGTCGGATGGTTAACAGCAGATCATGGAGTCTTAGAGTATAACATTAATCTCGAAATTATTTATGATGGCATTCTGCTAATTATTATTGGATAGTCATTTGAAAGAGCCCTTTAAAGTATATATTATGACTTATGTCAATTTGAAGTTTTTTAGGATAAACTTCTTCTCTTTGGTACAATCAAAAGAAACAAAAACAGTGTTTCACTTTGTCTGTGATATCTTAGGTCAATTCCGATCTATATAAATCTAACAGTTATTTGTCAAGCGGTAGAGGAATATTATTCCAGTACAAATGGCCCCACTGTGCGGCGCGTGCCAAAGTTAAATTGTAGAAAGAAAAGCTTGGTACTATTTAACATTGTCAGACTATACTTTTCGTGGTATTATGAGAAATCTAGGTTCCCTTAGAACAAAAGTGACCTAATTAAAAATTTAAATTTGTGAGAAATGAGCAAGAAAATCTTCGAAAAAGTCTTTAGCTCAGTTTATTGCGAAATCTGAAGATATAGAAATTTTAAATCAGGTCACTTTCATTCGAAGGGTGCAAAAAGGTTTTAAGGAGTGATCGAAAGTTGTACAGCAAAATTGGAAAAGTATTAAAATCAAAATCAGTAGGTAATAGTTATCTTTGAAATGAAGTAAGGTGCAGTTAATACATTTATTCATTTTGTTGTCCGAACCTCTTAAAGAATACTTTTCATATAAACACCTGATAGATGAACTAAAATACCTACAAGTCAAAGCGATTCCAACTAACCCATAAGCATATAACTATTTTAGAATCATCTACAGACAGGTTATTATGTAAGTACATATCAATATATATTTGATATTGAAATCCACATATTTATTTTTTTCGCACGGAAGATATAATTTGAAAAACTAATTGACACAATGCCATTCGGTAGTCTCACAAACATGTTGAAGATCATTTGAAAACCAATTTCAAATTTAATTTTCCGTAGGTGATAATTGAGTAAGTAAATCTATTTTTGAAATCATTAGCCAAAGCAAAGCGTTAGGTAACAATATATTTAAGTGCAAAATATCAGTGTGAAACTAGATAAAGGTACCCATGACCGGTTCTAGAAGGTTCAAAGAACACGTGTCTATTGCTTATTGAAATTTCTTGCAGGGGTGATATTACAGTATATCGATAGCAGTTTTCAAATCATAACTTAAATTTGGAACCTGTGTCTACTTTGCTTTCTTTAAGTTGCAAGTATGCATATTGTTTTAATGAAAATGGAAATTTGTTGGGCTCAGTAAATGGGTGTGATTTGGTTTCTTAACATCGCATCGCATAGAACTCTTAGGTATAATCTACAAATACGTTTCCTTATCAAAAACGGAAGCTCTACCGCAACTCATTGAGTATGGCTTGCCCTTGCGAGTAACAGTATTATTTTGTTTTACAATAAACACCCATTTTCTAAAAATCTTCAACTAGAAAATTATAATGAAACCTTGAAATTTGAGTATCGGTTTGCAGTGAAACACATTGTCGGCTTTACGCAGTAGCCACATATGGCAAATGACAGGTTACAGATCCTACCAATTTGTTTAATGTATAGATGATGTTGTTCATGTTAGTTCCAAAAGCCATGTATAGGTTTTCCCGAGTTCATTCTGCCTTTCGCTTCAAGAAATTGATCCCAGTTTATCCATCATCTTGTGCCATTGATTGTCGTGACCAGTAGTGCGGTGGCGCAGTAGTTTGAGCATCGGATCCTGGGGCTCTTATACACTTTCACCTTCGTTTTCTCAAATTGTTCTCATTTTCAAAAATTTAAATAAAAATTCATAATTATTTATCTCAAACATTTGACAGTGTGAACTTCGCAAAAGTAAAAATGATAGATTTTAATATAAAAAAATTAAAAAAAAAAGTCAGAAGAAATTAAGGGTTTCTGGAAAATAATTCTGTTTTTAGCTTACAATTATAACGATCTTGAAGTATTATCAATCGATATAAAGATGGTTTATATCGATATATTCTCGCAGCCTTATTTATTAGATTTCACTAATACTCGTTTCAACCTCGTATTATTTAATACTAGTTGTGGCACTTAATACTCCCTTACGCCAATCTTTATTTATAAAAGATTTTTCAACCCGTATTAGTTACTCCTTGCTTATGTCAAATTTTTCATAAAAAAAAATGACCCATCTGTAGCTCTGGTTACTATAAACGTAAACAAATCCCAGCTGATTTCATTGTGCACGTTCAACGCATTAAGTTTTTTCAGATATTCTTACTTCTTTCGGACTCTAATTGGCCAGAGTTTCAGTTCTTCTTTTGATACGTGACTTCTGACCAATTAGAGGTTGAAAAAAAGTTAGAATACCTGAAAAACTAGATTGCGTTGAACCTGAGTGTTATGATTTATTTTTTTTTTTGGTTGGCAGAAATTTTTATAAAATGGATATTAAACAAAACAAAACAAGAAATATTAGTTTTCATTTATTAATTTATTTATCTCGTATTTAAGGCAGAAAAAGAATTAAAATGATTCACAAAACTAAAATAATTTTCCATTTATGACATTTAGACCTTAATTCGACCTTAATCCTCCTTTAATACTCCTATGAACCAGTATTAGCTTAATCCGCCTCTAATACTGGTGTATTTTTATATAAATAAAGTTTGAAGTATTAGAGGGGTATTAAACTCGTAGTAACCCTAATCCGCCGATAATACGAGTTTATAAATAAGGCTGTCGGGTTTTATTTTCAAGAGCTGCCGTATGTGTGAAAATTTGGTATATTGTGGACTTTTATGATCTAACCACATTGATAAGGACCTATCAAATTGTTAACGTTTGGGTTTCAAAAATTCACAAACTGCAGCAGACAAGGTTTATACGTGACGTTAAGGAGGCTTATTCCTCTATAATTGGTGCGATTATGAGGGTCTCCTTTTTTTAAGATCGGGCATACGATACAAAGGGGTTCCGAACAACCCGCGGATTTCATTTGGCAAACTATGATCTCGCGGATTTCTAAAATTTTTTTATTTATTTCGCAACAGTCAGCTCGCAAATTGTAATTTCGTCTTCCACTCATCTCGCTGAAACATTAACTCGCACAAGTTATTTGCATTTTCTTCTTTTGCATTCCAATCAACTGGCTTATAATGCAACCGGCTGATAATACTTTCGGATTCCCTTATCTCGCCAACAGTTAATTCGCCACACGCTACTAATCCACTTGTTAATTCAATTCTTTGCATGCATTCTTTTTATCAGTTTTATTGACGTTTCATGCAGTGATCTTGTAATAGTCTTTTGGAATGGTTCAATGCTAAAATCTTATGGTAAACTTGTCTCGATTCGAAAACAAAAATGGAATATCGCGCGAAATTTGTGAACATGAGATAAGGTGAAAACCAAACAAATTAAAAAAAAAAAAAAAAATAATATTTTGCCAAATAACTTAAAGCGAAATATCAAAATGCGAAATAAATCAATGCGAGATATAAGGTAAAGCGATTTAAGTAACAACGAAATAAAGAAAGCGAGGTGATCTTACAGCGAATTGAACGCCAAACCAAACATGAATTTGCCAAACAAGAATTGCGAAAAAACAATATGCGAATTGTTGATATGCGAAACAAGAAATTGCGTATTGACCTTTGCGAAGTAAACGTTTACGAGAAAAAAACCGCGCGTTGAGCCCTACCCGATACAGAGGTCCCATTTTTTTAGGTTTTCAGTTTTAAATTCATTTTTAATCAATTTTCTTTATTCTATTTACATGCTATAGCAAAAAATTTGTAAAACCAGCTTATATAATAACTTAATTAACACACTAAGCCTTTAGCGAGTATTCGAAATTATTCAATAACTTATTACAAATGCCTTTCGGCCTGTGTTTTCGAGGCGGTCTTCTACTCGCTCAATTCTGACTCAAGCATCCGCAACACGCGAGTAAGAAGCAAATATTCTTATCATTACGCCAAGGGGAGTGATGTCCGTGGCGATTAATAAACACACACCCTTTATTACGTATGGGCTTGAGGTTTGATTCTCAGAAACATACAATTATTGATTGTTGCGTGTTTCACCTTATGCATTGAACTGGCAACAGTACTAGAGAAGTTTCCTTTTTTTAAATAACAGTTCGTAGAGGTACTTTTGCTCTCCCACCCCCAAATTTTAATTTATTTTGTTTATGAATCAGAATAGACCACAGTATATCTCTTCTTAAGACCACAATAAGTCTGTTAATACATCCTTTGTGCGAATTAGGGGACACCCTGGTATACCTTATTTCTTATACTAAGTATACTTAAAATCTTCTGCGTGAGGTTTATGTGTGAAAAGTTTCAATTCCATGTATATCACCGCTATCTTGATAGAAATCATAACATTCTTGTTTCTTGACTTATTATAAATTTAAATACTATTTTCTAACCTCTAGGTAGCTACTCTAATTTTAGGTTATGAAAAGTGTGGATGATGACATTGGGATTTTTCGCACATCTCCAATGCTTAATTAAAAAGTCATGAAAGTAACACTTCATCTATGAGCTAACCAAGCGCATGACTTATCTTTGCTTCAATATCATTCAAGACTAACCCGCATAAGCTAAATGAGTTTACAAGAGCAATTAAAACTATGACTATATCTGTGACATGATTTATTTTTTCAACTTAAAGAATCTTTACATAAGCAAAATGATACATCTCTTGAGCAGTGACCATGAGTTCAAGAAACTAATATAGGTACTTTAGGTTAGAAAAGATGAATAAATTTAATGTGACTTTGAAGTTGGTAGGCAAACAAAATGTTCCATGCCAACCCAGTTAGAGAGACGCACGAAAATATGTGCTAATAGATACTGTACATTGTAGAACAATATTCTGACCTGTTAAAAAGTACTTGAACGTGTTCCCCTGGATCAACAAACAACGGTGTAATTGTGTGAATTTGTTATACAAAGACATACCTCAAACAAGCTGAAGCCAACGATGTAACCTTAAACGGGAGCTAAAATTTAGGTAGAACTGTCGTAAGAAAACTCATACGAAACAAAGTGAACACAATTTATGATTTTCCTTTAACATATATGATCCAGGTAGGTAGCTAGTTATGCGAGGAGTTGACAACTTTTAAAGAAACTGCCGCAATAAAATGCCTGAAATATTTGTTCCTGTCCGTAGTTCTTTTGGATAGGTATATACCTACTATTAGACTTTTGTTTTTGAACAAAACTGTTTTGTAATTTCTTTTTCTTGCAGCTGATGGCATTGTGCAATCGTTTTGAGAGTCGTAAATTATATTTAAAATTATGTGAACTAAATAAATTGTAGCAAAATTAAAGCGAAATAGGCATGAGAAATGAAAAGCAGATATTTTTAGAATTTTTCGCATGCGAACACAGGATCAAATATTCTGGAAACGATTCCGAGCAAATCTGTTATTTTATTAAGTGGCAATTGAAAAGGAGAGCATATTGAATTAATTGCTTTTGGTCACGCAACCATGAGAGATGTAGGACAACTTCCGGAGCATAAAAGTAAAACTGTAAAAGTCACTGATCCCGTGGGTGAAGGTAGGCACTTAAGTGTGGAAGCATCAACACACTAAGTTCGTTTTACATTGATTTTGTTCATTGCTGTTTAAGCTTTTATTGTTGAGCTTATTTTCCTGAATTTGTGTTGATTTGTGTTATTAGAATAAGTTACTTTAATCAGAGAGATGAAATCTTTTTTAAGAGTTAGGGTGGTGGCTGACAGAAGAGTGTAGGAAGGATAATGGTTGATGAGATAAATAGTTGTTCTAAATGCACGGAAATAGTTGTTTACTGCTTTTGAGTATTGTGTTGCGTCAATAGGGTGTCCATCTGGCTACTTCCAAAATAGAGGACAAGTCACTCTGAAAACTATTGAAAAAGAGAACTTTGTAGAAAGAAATAGAGAACATAAAAAAACTAAATAAAAAAAAATTTATATGTATGACATATGTATGCATTTTTATTCATTTAACAAAAAAAAAGAGCTTTAACAAACCAAAAAAAAAAATACAAATCACATAAAGGTAGTTCATAAGTACTTACAAGTCTTTAAATCTTTTAATGGAGTTTGAATACATCACAGTAAAATGTTTTTATATAGATTCTTCGACCAGTTCATCCTTTTCATTTTTGTCTTCTTCGTATTTTTGCTTTCTTTTTATCTCTCTCGTGTTACGAAAACAACAATGTAAATAAAAGGAACTTGCGAGCCAATAGAAGTAAAGGTTTGGCGATCGTGAAAGAAGCTATATACACCTATAGAAGCCTTTTTGGAATTTTTGTAGTAGAACGAAGTGAATTTCCATAATACTCGTTACACTACGTCTACATAAATAAAATTTACGTCTACATCTGATTTTAGGTGATTGAATAATATATTTTATGGTGAAATTAAATTGAACTACGTAAATAAAATGAAAGTGTGTTTTGCCAAAAAAGAGAACAAAAAAAGATCTTTGCAAGAAAAGATAGTGTAAAATAGATCGGGCCATAAAAAGAGAACATGTTCTCTTTTAAAGAGACACGATGGACACCCTATGCGTCAACCACTTTTGGGCTCCACATTTGATCAGTCCATTGACCATTGAAAAATGCGCTAGGCCCCGGGGGTCCCCGCTCTGTTGTACCACCCTATTTATGTTTTTTATTTATCTGATCAAATAAAATATTGAATACAAGTTAAAGTTTGTTGTAGAAGAGAGCGGCATCGTACCTCACGGATGGATCGCTTATGTATGGCAGATACGTTGAAGAGTTTTAATCCTTTCGAGATCACAATTCACAATGCTAGTGGCAACATAAGAGAATAGGGTAAATCTGTTCTATAATTGACTATGCTCAGACAAGAGTTCACTATAATTTTGTTTTCTTGTTGCCAATTGAATATGTTATTCCAAATCCAAAAATCTGTTTCGCTTTTTATCGACTTAATGTCCACCAACCATCACCATTGCTGTAATAAGAGAATTTACATAAAAAAGGAAGGCAGACTTCAAATGAGTTTATGATACTTTTTTACTATACACTATACATATATGTACTATGTAACAAAAGGTTTTGTTTTTCATACGTGAGACATAGACAGCTCGGACCAATATGTGGAAGTTGTGCAAATGCACAGGGCGCCAAGTTCTTGGAGGCGCTCTATAAGCAAAAGTAGGAATGAAAACTATTTTAATCATTTGCGAACAAATATTGTCATTTGGAATTGAAACAAAAAATTTATTCAAGTAATTGGCCATGTGTAAATTCGAACTGTTCAACTGAACCTAAATCGTCTGCATATTAGCTTCACCATACAGGTGTCCTAACAGCATACACAGGTAGAACCGCCGAAAGACATGGTATCTACTCCAATGACTTTTGTAAAAGCTGCGTGGACGAGGAAGAGAAGGAAACAGTCCAACACCTCCTTTGCTCATGCCCTGCGTTCTCCAAAAGATGGAAAACTGACCTAGGTTGATACTATGTTCACGGCACCAGCGATTTAGCACACAAAGACCCTAAAACTCTCTCCTTTTTCATATGAAGCTCTTCATGGTTTGACTAACAGGTGATTAAGTTGTTGGTCTAGGTTCGATTGGAGGGCGATCTTATCCCCTAGATGGGGACCATATGGTGCATAACCTTCTAGCCTCAAAGCGGGTAGGTATCACAAAATACCCTCAGCTTTCTAAGTGTGTCAGTCTCCGTATCCTGGCAGCCACATTTTACTTAACCTAGCCTAACCAAATTCCAGAATGATAACTTCCATCACACCTGTGATGAATTAACATTTGCATAGCAACTCATTTTACTTGCAATTTTGCAAATTCAAATAAAATCTTTCTCAAAATAGGATGGCCCTGAGTATAGAATTATAATTAATTTATTAAATCGGATAAATTGAAGGGAAGAAGATGAAGGTGCTAAGTGACATTTTTTAAAATTTTCGTTTTTTCATTGAGATGAAGTTTCTATACGAGTACATACATATACATATTAAAACTTTAATTTTTGTCTCATCCGTTTTTTCTCTATCTTGTCTAGAAAGAACACTAAAGTTAAAAGTGCTTCTTCATGCACAAAAAGTGCATTCAGTTAAAAAATTTTGAATAATTTGACCCAATTTTTTTAAATGTCACCTAGCACTTTCATCTTCGAACGCTTCAATAGTTTTTATTGCCATAAAATTAGCTTCATTGATGGAAAATTGTTCTTTGCAGCCGCAAGCGGCAACACCTCACTCTGGTCTCAAGGATCCAGTGTGATCCCCGGATAACAGAAGATGAGAAGGTGGGGAAGGCGTGGGGGGGGGGGGCAGAGTATTTTGTCGGTGAATGGGTTATTGGGGTTGGGAGCCAACACTGAACAATTTGGAGTCCTGAATGAATTTAGGATGCTTGTCAGTAAGAGGTTGGAGATGTGGCGTGGTTCGTCTATACTCTATAAGAAGTATTGTCCGATGGCTTTTTCCTAGTGTGGACCAAGCTCGGCCACTCACAGAGGATGTGGAATTCTCCTTCCTCTGCTTCTAAGTCTTGGCTGTCTCTGCATAAATCAGATGTGCTGATGCCCATTCTCATCATTAAGGTACCCAATTACCCGTCAGATTGCCAATCAGCAGAGAGAGTCGAGGCCTGGCTAAGCTGGCCATAGGTTTCTGCGGATACCCGACATGTTTCTAAAGTTAACCATCTGGCATTGGCGATTTTTAGATAGTTTATAGTTTTAGAGTGCTGACCCGATTTAGCCATAAGCTTGACCGCCATTTAATGACCGGTCATGTACGGTGTCCTGGAACCCAAAAATTTACGATGTTCGTTGAGCTGAGCAATCTTTTACTACTGCGACGGCTTTGAATTTTAGACAGTGAATGAGATAGCTTTAATGGCAACCTGGATGTCTTTGAAGATGTCACTATTTCTGTTAACTAAAATTTGCATATAACCAGATGTTTTGCGGCTTCATACACTGCAAGTACTTCTGCTTGGAAGACACTGCGAAATTCGGGCAGCTTTATTGATCTTTTCAGAAGAGGGTAATCTAAGAAGATGTCTGGATCATACTCCCTCGTCCGTTTTGGAACCGTCTGTGAAGACGCAGACATGATTTGCTTTTATAACCGTGTTTTCCTCAAAGCATTCTCCTGTCGGAATGACTGTTAAGGCCACTGGATTGAAATCAGTATGCCGGGAGGCGGGGGGCAGGGTTACCTTTGGGACTCTTTTGCGTCCTTTTGACTCTTTTTTAAGGTCTGGACTCCAGGACGCGACTATTTAAAAATCATTGAATTCGGACTCCTTTTACAAATCGAGGACTCTTTAAGAACTGAAATATTTTTTTTTAATACAACATTTCCGTCCAATACATTTGTTCTGCTTTTGTTTACATCCTATTTTGAATTCAGCCATAAAAGTTAATGTCAATAAGGTGAAAGCATGTTTTCTTTGCTTGTAATAGATATGACACATGAGAAATGAGATACCTACAAATAAATTCTTTTAATTGAAAAATAACTGAATTTATTTATGTTTGGTAGGCAATAATTTATATTTGTTTTCCTTTCTATAATTAATTAAAAAATGATTGATTATAAGAAATGTTCAGTCGTATTTATAATCCCATTCCAAAGTATGTTTAACTTTGGACAGCTCTTAGAACAGTGTCCAAGTCCCAATCGTATTTATAAACACTTTCATCGCTGTCTAAGAAATGTCTAACTTTAGACACCGAAATTGGTTGTCTAAACTATGGCTAAAGTGACCATTGATACAACAAAAAAACAATTTTGATGAACATGTTATAAAACACTGTTAAGATTGTTAAGATTGAAAGAAATAAGTAATTTGAGGTGCAAAAACACTACTTTCAACAATTTCATTTATAAATTGCGCAAATTTCTTCATTTTATGAGACTTGGAAAAGCTGTAACACAAAGTCAAATCAGCTGTTTTTTTGGTCTTGTTCAAATCATACGCCACACTGCTTCAGAGCCTTTTAGTTGTTGTACTCGTATACTAAAACACAAACAATGGTACTGAACGGATACATCATGAACGCCACCATTTAGTTTTTCGTTCAAAGTTGACAGTTTGAGAGGTTGTTTAGACAACTGTTGGAGTGCATTTATAAATACGTAATTGGCTAAGGCTTGTCCAACTGTTTACACACCGTCTAGTTGGACAGCTTTCTAAGGATGTTCTTAGCAAATTTTATAAATACGACTGGTTATTTCTTATAGTTTGTATGGGACTCTTTTTTTTTACCCAGGACTCTTTTTTCTGACTCCTTCCAAAAATTTTCAGAGGTAACCCTGGCGGGGGGTATATTCTGTTTGAATGTCTATATCAGTATGATTCATTAATATGCCTGATTTCCAACTATTTATTTGTTTGAGTTGCAGTGCGCAACCGTGCCGCATGCCACTCAGCACGCTTTAAAATGGACCAATTGAGAGGCTCGTTCAGCGAACAGTTTATTGAGTGCTTCATTGTGTCCGAGTAGCATGGATAATATTTCATCCTCTATTTCCACGGGAAAGGGAACGGGAACGGGAAGTCGAAAAACCACTGAATCGATTTCAATTTCTATGTTTCTATTTGTTCATATTTCAGCTCATTGTCCCCATGGGAACTGAAACTTAAAAACTGCTGAACAGATATCCGAAAATCTTTCAACATAAGAATGCTCAGTCACATAGATTTTATTTCATTATATAGTCATAATAGGTATACATAATATTATAACTTCAACTTTTCTTATTAGACTAAATTGGTCTCTTATCGATTCCCAAGTGGCAGGTATTTTTACAGATCCTAAACGTATGCTACTTCTATTTTAAAAATTGCATAATTATAGTAGTTCGTTTTCGACTGGTTTGGTATCTGACATGCTGACTCATGAAAAATTTGATTTTTGATATACAGCATTATAAGTCTTTCCCCAGGAGTTTTTTCTTTAGTGATCCGCAATCGTATTTGCAATTTGCATACGCACACGTTAATGCTTAACGACTCATTTCTCCAACCTGCTTCTATGGATTTTTGATAAGAGTTTCATAACTCATAAATTTTGTTTCCATGAAACGTGAGAAATAGCATAAATAAGTTTAATGCACACGATGACAACGGATTGTGGTAAGAAATGTCGTGCGAAGTTCAATCCTTTTATGCTTAAATATTGTAGCATTTTGTCGCATCATATTGTCTCTTACTCAGTATTTGCGAAGATTGAAAGAAAATAGACTATAAACACTGTGTTCCTCCTTGTCAGATAAAGTAATATAAATTTATTCTCTTTCTTTATATACTTGATTAGTTTCTGCTTCAATGGAATTCCGCGTATGAGTTCTAGTCTTTTTAAAAAAAAGACAAGAAATAAGGTAAAAAAGCTCGCCCGAGCAGGGACTTGAACCCTGGACCGTTGGATTAAAAGTCCAACGCTCTACCGACTGAGCTACCCGGGCAGTTAAAAATATGGTGTCAAAAGACACATAAGAAACCAAGCTATTTCACCACGTTGTGAAATTGATTTGGCTCATTGCCATTGTACTTTGTACACACAGCCCTTTCTTTGGTGGAATCATTGTCTAGTAACATACAGTACATAGCAGCAAAGCTACTTATTTTGTATCGTGTATGTCGTTGGCCTCTATGATCTGTTTCATATTGCTGAAAATTTTGTATTTATTTTTGACATCAACTTAACACCGAATTGTTATAGCATCAGCCAGCAGCCAGCCAGAATGAGTCAGAATAAAGCGAATAATTATTTTACAAAAAAGAAAGTAGAGATAACAGCATGTTAGATTGCTGATTTAATCTTCTTTTCTTATGTCATGTGGAAGAGTTTTACTCTGGATAAATACATATATCATACATAATGTATGTATGTGTATGTGTATGTGTATATGTGGGTATGTGTATGGGTATGGGTTGGGTATGGTTATGGGTATGGTTATGGGTATTGGTTTAGGTATGGGTATGGGTATATGTATGGGTATGGGTATGGGTATGGGTATGGGCATGGGTATGGGTATGGGTATGGGTATGGGTATGGGTATGGGTATGGGTATGGGTATGGGTATGGGTATGGGTATGGGTATGGGTATGGGTATGGGTATGGGTATGGGTATGGGTATGGGTATGGGTATGGGTACGGGTATGGGTATGGGTATGGGTATGGGTATGGGTATGGGCATGGGAATGGGTATGGGTATGAGTAAGGGTGCGGGTATGGGTATGGGTATGGTATCGATATCGGTACAATTTGTTCTAGACTGTGCATCAGACAAGCAAAGAAGCTAAACAGCCTCAACTTGCATTTAGTTATCCTAGCGGTTCTTTTAAAACGAAGTTCCTCATCGCAATTATCTTCTGAAAATCTACATAAAAGTCAGTGTCACACTACCCGTGTTGCGTGTTTTAATCGAAATATAAGCATTCTTCCAAATTTTTACCTGTCTATTGCTCATATTCGGAGCACCAATTTCCCATAAAGGATACCGAATCCGTTTTGCTCGTTACTCAGAACTGGTAAGCAAGTAAGTAAGTTAGTAAGTTAATTTTTTTGAATGTTCGTCAGCTAATGAACTCCATGCGGTTATGAGTAGTGAATTTCCGGGCAGCATTAGAAAAATAGTAAACATTTCTTCTTCTTTTTCAGTTTACCTGCCTTACAATTTCCCACATAAGTGCTTCACTGTAGTGGTCCGCTCGTCGGACAAGCTGCAATGAGCTTACAATGCTTCAACGAACCGCTTTTTGATTGTTTAATGTCTTAGTTTTTTCAGTTTTAAATTCATTTTTATTGTTTCTTTATTATAACTACTTACTTGCTAACAAAAATGTTTAAACTAGCTTACATAATAACTTAATTAACTTACTGACCCTAGGCGGGTACTCTAAATTACACAATAACTTATTTCTAATACCTTTCGGCCTAAAATACAATATATCTATTTCAACCTAGAACTAATATTAATAACTAAGAAAGTTTAAAAAACTTGGTTTCATCGATCAATTTTTTCTTTTTCTTAAAATTACTTACAACTAATTAAAACTACTTAAAACTAATTAAAACCACTTAAAACTACTTAAAACTAGAGCAGTCACAGTAGCTTTTCTTTGTTTTTTTTTGGTTTTATATTATTTTTTTTTTTTTTTTTGGTTTTTGTGTTTTTTCTATTTTTTTGGATTTTGGAACAAAATCAAATTGTCAAAATAGAGGAAAGCCTCCGGTGGGACAAATCCACTGAAACGTGTTCTCTCCATAAATTCTATGTTGGGGTAGTAAGCCCCAAATATCAGGCCATTGTTCGAAGACATCGCCCTTGCAGTGTGACCCCGAGTCAGTTTTATAATGAAGTTGTCGATCCTGTTTATTTGAGCCCCGTTGTAAAGGACCCCATTAGGATAATATTTTCTGTACTCCGACTCTGGTGTTCTGTGCAATCCAAGACAGGTACGCAGAGACTGTCTCTCAAACACCCGAATCTTTTCCATCTGAGAAGCTGTAACATTGAACAACACAGGGCACCCATAGACAATCATTGGCCTTATGAGGGCCATGTAGCAAATCACTTTCACTCTGCTGTCAAGTTGTCTACTGTGAAACAGTCGCCTTGTCAGAGCAAAAGCTCCTCTAGCCCTGGCCAGAGCCGCATCCATATGTTTGTTAAAATATAGATACTGATCTAGCCAGATGCCGAGGTACTTGACTACTACTTTGCTTGGTTGTTTAATGTCTTAATCCAACCAAATTCAGATGTTGTTACATTTGACTGTACCTACCAGAAGTGTTTTGGTCTGCCTTTCCTTTTTTTTTTTTTTTTTTAACAGAATATTACTTAAAAATATTTTCAAATTAAAAGCCAAAATCAATCAGAAAGATATCAGCATCATTTAGTTCTGTGCTTCTTTCTTCTAAATAGTGAATTTTTCTGTGGCATCATTTCAAAAAAAACATTAAAAATCCTTAAACTAAGCTCTGCGCGCTAAGGTTAACCACAAACTCGAAATTTATTTGCTTAGCAAAAATTTAAATGTCATTTTGGATTCCTTTGTCATTAGAAAACCAATCCAATTTTTCTACATATGTAACTATAAAGGCCCCGGCCCATAGAACGCGGTGCGTGCGAGCGGCACCGCTTCCAACTGACAGCTCGATTAAATACACACGTTCTTATGAGAGGTGACCCATAAGCACCGCAAGCAACGGGCCGAACGCGCCGAGTAGCCGAAAGGCCCCGGCCCATAGAACGCGGTGCGTGCGTGCGGCACCGCTTCCAACTGACAGCTCGATTAAATACACACGTTCCTATGAGAGGTGACCCATAAGCACCGCGAGCAACGCGCCGAACGCGCCGAGTAGCCGAACTTCTATTTTGCCGCGGCTCTCACGCGGTGACAGAAGAGAGACATGCGCAGTCACAACCAATTTGAAGTTTTCTCTTATATGGAAAAAGTGACAATGGGCGCGTTCAAGAACCTATCGGATAGCCTATCTCGGATAGCCGTATCTTAGATACCTTTTTAAACGATCGACAACAGACAACAGCTGTGAAATATTAAAATTCGACTTTTGAAAACAGAAAAACATTCAAAATATCATTGCTAGACGATTATAACTTATTTTTTTCGATTTCCCACACGTAAATAACAACAACAAGCTATCCGGATACGATTCTTGAACGCCCCCATTTTGACTAAATTTATCTGTCAAAACACCGCAACGGATTCTATGGGTCACCCCTATCAGTTGCGCGCGGCAAAACCCACCGCATCAGTTGCCGCGCCGCTTCTACCGCACGCAACGCGTTCTATGGGTCGGGGCCTTAAGACTTCTTCAATGTTGATATTCACTTTCGAACATACGAGTATGTACATTTAAAAATCTGTTTCAATACGACCGGCTTTTCTGTCCTTCACATTTGTGGTGGCTCAAGCTTGCCTTATTCGAAGACTGCTTTCAATACGACCCGTTACTTAGAGACTCAAATAAAAACATTAAAATGCATCAATAAAATTGAAACTCAAACTGATGAACATCAGTCACTCAATTTAGACATGATAAACTAAAAGGAAGGATGCAAATAGGCAAAGTACCCAAAAACAAAAAAGGTACCGCCCGAGCAGGGACTTGAACCCTGGACCGTTGGATTAAAAGTCCAACGCTCTACCAACTGAGCTACCCGGGCACATGAAAATTTGGTGTCAAAAATCATTTATGAAAAAAAGAAAATATTATACACATTTTGTTTCTATAAGGCAGAGTGGCAGACTAATAAAGTAGTGGTAAAGTACTTGGTACATTACAATTTACATTTACATAATTATAATATACTCCCAGGTGTGACGTGTGAGGGCATATTTCGCGTTTTTAGATTTTTCCTTTATTGTAGCTGTCCCTCGTTGTAGTTCCTTATGTGAACGGTGGCATGATTTGATGTGAAAATAGCAGCTATTTATTATATTTCATGGGTTGTCGAAAAATAATACAGACTTTTATATGTGCAAAAAAGCAGAGCAGACAAATATTGGTACATTTGAAAAGTCGAAAGTTAGCGTATTTGTGGAGGCCATTAAAAAACTATAAGCAATTTTATGTACATAAGCCTTATCGTGCGTACTCACCAGTCACCATAGGCAAATGTTTGATCGGATGATTAAATTGAGTACAGATAAGCACGACCTTAGGTGATGTATGTTTAATGATTCGGAATCGTTCACATTTTAGAAGATCGCAAATAACTATCGGCATATAATCTGCAGATGTAGATTGGACAAAAAGAAAACTATGTGATAACGGAAATCAACTAAGATTTTGACACTGGTCCTTATAAAAATTGTTGGTGCCTACATTTCAAGACCAGTCATTATAATTACAAGACTTTGTGCCGGTAATTCTCAGTTGACTTCTACTTCTCATTTCATTGGCAGCGTGGCAGATAAAAAAAAAACAAACACACACTAGGTCAATAAACAATCAATTGAAATTGAGAAAGAGTAGCATAAAAGACTTGGTTCTCATCAAACAATGTGTTTGTTGAATTTTGAACCAACTGATTTAGCTAAATATCATTAAAAAACTTTTTTTGTAGAATTCTCTTTTTTTTTCAACAAATATTAAATATTTCGATTTTTAAGTAACAAGAATCAGGTGAAGTAGGAAAAGCGAATCCTTATGGAAAATCGAAAAATTAGGTGTGGAACATCCAAATACTGGCATTAAGAGCTCAAAAGTCAATAGTCAGAATTGTACACCAAAACTTTATAGCTTTTAGCTTGCTTGCGACGAAAAAAAGTTTAAACAAAACGTTTTTACTCGCCTGAGTATCAATATAGAGGTTATTGCATAAGGCTAGGCGCTCACCAGTCAGCAGTTGCATCAGCTTGATCTGCCAAGATTTAGGATATTAGACTTTGTACATATCGCTTGCAGTTTTTTAAGTTTTCATAATAGTTAATAATTAGATTTCTAAACTGTCTTCCATCTTAAGTTTTTTATTTTATTTCAATGATTTCTATTCCCAATGATTAAACAAAAAGAAAAAAGTAATATATGGGATGGCAAAGCCTACTTTGGAGGTCTCCTAGAGAGACGATCTACTAAACAGGGATTGATGAGTTATATCAAAGTAAAAACAAATGCAAATAAATATGTGGCAGAATTTATTTTCGGGCTCAACTAGAGAAGAAACTTCACCTAAAGATATGTAAGTTATATTTTCAGAATTGTTCCTGTAGCTTTACGGATACAAACTTGTAGCCCAGTTTTTTTGTTTCATAGACTTGTGATCAAAGTGGGAAAAATTGTAGAAAAAACATTGAAGATCACTAGTCTATAAACTTCCAGTTGCACCGAGTTCAAGAATAGCTTACAATTGTTTTCAACGCAATATTGTTGAGCGTTTTGCTGAAATACCACTACCGCTGCTGCAGCCTGCGCCTTTGTGGCAGACATTTTTGTTTCAAACGTGAAGTAGAAACAAACTTGTAGGAAAAACTATACATGTAAACGCTCGCCTGTAAAATTTTTTTTACAAGACAACTTACATTTTTAAAAATTTTTTTCATTGGTAAAATAGAAATTTACCAATCATGTAGTTTTATTTTTACAAGTTTGTTACATGACGTTTTTTCCATTCATTTAGTTGACATTTGCTTTAGGTCTGATCATTTTCGAACTTTCTTAAAATTTTCTTCATCTTATGCTTGATATTCTGGATCAAGCTGGAAATTTTTTTTTCAAGCGTTCAGCGATCTCGTATGGGCCTTCCCAATCTGATTGAAACTTTGGATTCTTACCTTTCTTTCTGGTGGAGTATACTACACCGATACATGAGCTTCGCTGGAGCACTAGTGCTCCGTAAGTCATAACGATACTTCATGTTGCGAGTACAATTTTCGGTTCTAAAGCGTTGTGAGTCTTTGTCAGTCGTTGTCGTAGTTTCTTCAAAAAATCTTTCATGTCTTCAATGTTATTTTCTTGCGTTGCTAAAAGGTTCTCTGCAGGTAGCCGAAGTTCTCGATTAGGTATATACCAGCAGATTTTTTCATAGCTTTGCAATATTCACACAACATCCGTACGTCATCAGAACGCCCGATCCAGTGAAATAATCTTTGAAGCTTCTGAAGAGTCTTAGCAACGCCAAGAAATGTGAAAAATCATTCGAAAATCTGTTCCGTAAATTAAAAAAAATTTCATTTATGTACATAGTTTAAGCTCAAAAACGAGTCAAAAATCACTGTCGAATAAATTTGGCTTTCGAAGCGAAATACCAGAGTAACGCCCAAGGATTATAACGCTTTGAATTGAAGAAATATTCATCTGGACCCAAGCAGACTTTGGCTGATTAGAGCCTAATTGATCAGAGCTCGCATGATTCACCTATTTCGCAACAGTATAATCATACATCACATTTACCCGGGCTTATACGAGGAAAATATTGCAAGCCATTTACAACACACTTAGACTTTTTTACATACAGAAACAAATATTTAGAAATTGAGGCACTATTGGTATGAAAGACTCTAAGGTACTCTAAGGCTACTCTTATGAGTAGCGAATCGAACGTTCGATTGGAAGCGAATGTTTTTGCGAGCCCTTTTTATAGCGGTATTATAGGTTTTAGATACAAAAACTTTGTGGAAAACTTTTTTTTTAGACGTTTAAGGTATGTCAGATAAGAGAATGGACGTAGTTTAATGATAATAATCCACTAAATCAGTTTCTCTGAAACATTCGCTTCCAGGCGAACGTTCGATTCGCTACTCATAATAGGGACCTAAGCTAACCCAAGGAGCAATTTCTGTAGCCATGAAATTGACAGCTTCATCAAATCGCTCTCAAATGTAGAAAGTGATGAGCAGCGTTGCTACAATGATACAAGTGTAACAAAAGTGTTACACTTTTTAATTATTTTATAATTTTGTTACAATGTTACTTTTTTCTCCATTTTGTTACACTTTTCCCGTAAAAATCTTTTTTGTTTTCTTTTTCGTAAAAAAAAATAAAAAAACCCTTTTTTTCGAACCATTTGTATATGAATTCTATAGCCGAATTGTAGATAGTGATATTTATATATAAAAACAAATATGAAATTATTTTATATAGAACTATGTTCTCAGACTGAAAAGACGTTCGATTTTAAAATTAAAAAATGTTGCACTACTAGATCCTTGTAAAATTGTTTCTGAAAACAATTGTAACTCGCCACTGCACTTTTCAATAACACAAGTCTGCAAAAAAGTCTAAGCTCTCAAACTCTTCTGGTTTTTTTTGTGACACACTTATGTTTTTGGGTGTGCTGAATCTGAAAATGACGAACGTCACGTTTTCTGCCAATAAAGGTATCCGTCTAATATCTGTTCCAGTGAAAACACCTTCTTTCAACTTTGCCTCCGGGAGACCTGGAAGCCTTAATACCATATTTAAAGGAATTTATATCTCTTATAAGTCTTTACAAATTGCTTCATCAATCCCAGCTTTATACGAAGCGGCGGTAAAAGAATCTTATAATGAGGCACCAAAGTTACAAGTGAGGCGTTCTTAGGTCTACCTTAAGCTCCCTCGAAGGCCAACACTTTTTAGTCCGGTCTCTACTATTCCATAGACTTAAAAAGTAATAATAATAATAACAAAATATAAATGTAATTATTTATTTATGACTTAAGTTAGCTCAAAAAAACAATTTTTTTTAGAAAATTTTGGGCTTAGCAAAACAACCAGAGTATTTTTTTTAGTTTTCAGACCTAAATACATAGAAATCAGTTAAAAGCATCCAGACAGCTTTTTCTTTGCCGACCTGTGTAATTTTCCGAGCTTGTGTGATCCCAAAAAAAAAAAATAGAAAATATGCACTGACTTTAGAAATTTACAGTTACAACAGAACTTAAAATATATTTACGATATTGAAACATTTTGGGGCTTTGTAAAATCTTTACAAAATTCACAAAAAGTAAAATTGTTTGAAAATATTGTACAATTTGTCAACAAAACACTAAGCTTACCTCACAGTTCCGCTGCTTCAGAACGTGTTTTTTCTGAACGCTCAAGTAAGGGTAGGCCTAAGAAATATAAACCACGATTGATAGATCTCTAAATACTTTTCTTTTGAGCTCAAACTTTTTGGAATTTCTTAGGGACAATATTTTCTATATGGTTTTTGAAACAAAAAAAATTTTTTTTTGGCCCACTCTAATGTTACATTTTCTTTCCATTTGTTACACTTTTTGAAAAAAATTGTTACACTTTCAAAATGACCTGCGGCAACATTGGTGATGAGGCGGAAGACAACAAAAACTGCTCTAAAACAAGAAACACTGAAGAAAATGTCAACCGCTATCGAAACGTTAAAATGGAAAGGATTTCCTCTTCTTCACTTACATCATTGCGATCAAAAATGCCGACGAGAAACAATCTTGATTGTTCGCCTAACAATAATTAAAAATCAACTTGGGCATTAAATAACATTAACAACAGCACTACCTTCTAAAAACGAGCTACCAGTAGCTATATTGGAAGTTAGTTAAAAAAAATTGTTTTAAAGCCAATTTCCTGGCAAATTGTAGGTAAGTCGCCTACGTCACATACGAAACAAGAACAGGGATTTGAAATATTATTAGATTATGTATGTCAGCCGATGGCTAGCCATATCTTGATCGTGTAGCCGAAAGCTAACCTAATTACGTCAAGCCATATGTACAAATAAAACCAAAACCTTACATTTCATCAAAATATTTTTTTTATTTGTTTATGTTGATAACGTATCTTGAACCTACCATTCATACATAATAATAATAATTTATAATTTTCATCTCCTAGTCCTCTTTTAATTCATACGTTTTATGATACTTTTGTTCAAGTAGCATTATAAATATTTATTTATTTTTACTTTTGTTTATTTTTTACATGGAATGCAATTTATTTAAAAACTTTCTTCTTTTTAATTTAAACACACTCCTTCTGTTACCGATGCACGGTTAAAATAAATAACCTTAACTTGGATACGACATAAAAGTTTACAAAATGGTTTTCAATTTCAACTTGTGAATTTCAATTTTTGCTTAGATACAAGTGGCGGAATAGTTTCCAATAATTTACTTTTCAGTAGACTTTTTTTTGTGTTTTATTCACCGTCATTGTAAAGAAGTGTGAGTGAGTGTGTATGTGTGTGCGTCTGATGGATGATCGTAAAGTTTATTTTTTTTTTCTTCTAATTTTTCTTTCGCTAACTTAGATTATTATTCATATGTATTTTACTATATACTGTAAAGAATGCACTAACCTTATAAATATTTTTGTTTATAATCATTGTTTTTTTTTGTTTCATAAATATTCGATTTTTATTTATTTTCGATTTATTTACTTTTAATTTTTTTAACATACATGAGTGAAGTATTAACTTATTTCTAGAATACCTATTTCATTAATTTACTTAACTAATGCATTTAATTTACAATTTCTTCTTATTTTTATATTTAATCATTTTTTTCGTTTTTTACTAAAAGTAGATATCTTTTTATTTGCCTTTAGGAAAGTTCGTTAAACGAAATTAAAGTTCACCATTGTGTGTATGTGTAATATAATGTATAAGAAATTAAATAATAATAAAACAAAACAGAAAACTGAAACAATTAAACACTAATTAAATCTTTTTTTTAATTATTTATTGCAAAACACATGAACAAAGAAAATTCCACATTTCTCTTTCAATTCTTATTTGTATTTCTGTAAGAAAATGGTAACAAAAGCCCTGTGTAATCCGAATTTGTTTTCTATAACATTATTTGCTGATGCTGCTGTGAACATTTATACTAATGTGTGATTAAATTTATAGAAAACAAAATTACAAACAATTTGATCAACTCATGAGTATAAAACCTTGAAAACATTCAATTTATTGATAACTGATAGTTAATTATTTAATTAATTTATTTACAATTTTTTAAATATTACTTTTGAGTTTTTCTTTTCTATTTGTAAGAAAATTCAGTTTCAAGTTACTTAAGTATGCTGCACCGCGCAAAAAATTATAACGATAGAATAAATTAAGTTTCTTCCTCGACTAAAAATGTGTGTGCTGAAAAGTATGTTTTGAAAACTCTTTTGCAGAGAATTTGAGAGTTAAATTTAATTTTTGTGAAAAGTGATATTTTTAGAAGGCATCTGTTTACTATTTAATTTTTGAACAATTACAGAATGTGTCGAAATAAGTCTGCTCCAACGAAATGTCGTTTATGAACCCCAAACGCTGAGACAATGCGTTCGAGATGATTTTTGAAATAAGGCGAGTTTTGAGTTAAGATACATATTTGAAATTAACTTACAGGAAGTAGCTTTCTAATGAGTCATTTTAGAGACTTCGTACCGATTCAATGAATTAATCTGCCCTATCGAGTTAACCGTCGGAGCTGAATTCTCTCCGATTTCCTACGATTTTGCTTTGTTGTATAGTTCTCCGATCGCCCGATCGGTCATTCTCTCCGACAAAATACATCGTTTTCCTTTTGCATGCGATGCCTTGCGATTAAGAGCTTTTGTTAGCTTTATTTTTGACAGATAAACACAAACATTTCTCCGACGTCCTCCGATACGTTTTTGCTACGGAAAGTTTTTAGTTTTGGGAATGCCAATACGTTGTCGCATTTGTAAAAAGTTTCGACAACTTCTTCGAAGCAAAATTGAATCTCCGAAAAAGGAGCGTTGCGGTTGAAAACTCCGCTCCGACGGTTACCTCGATAGGGCCGAATTTCACATGAAATTTTGTTCAAAGAATTTAATTGTAAATTTTATATAAATTAATGAATATTAATTTTTGACTTTTATTTTTTAAAATTTGTTTTTTTTTTTTTGTAATGGATTCAATTTCCAAATAAATCAATTTTGAGCCGTGTGCTTTTTTTTTGTCATTTTATTGATTCAGAAGTAAATGATTGAGACGTTAACAATTTCATTGGTCGGGTTTTTATAAGATTTGCTGGTTATTGAAGGTCAAAGTAAGTGTTTTTTAGACCAAGATTAGCTTTCAGCTCGCCCTAAATTAGCTTTATGTTTTAGCTGGGCGAGCCCAGGCGACGAATTACAGTAGACATGATCGAGTAATACGTGACCTAATTATGTGTTTTTGACATTACCTCTCGCGTTTTCGAACACTTTACTACCACAGTTTGACATTCTGTCATCATCATTTTAACGAATTGAAACCAATAATTGGACAGCAGACAAAAAAATTTTACAATTTCTAAATCAAAATCGACTGACCGTTAAAATCAACACCTTTTCGCCATCTAAAAATTCCAGAACTTAAAGCGGAATAAGTGTTCTCGTTTATACATTTTATAAGAACATTTTTGGAGAATAGAACTGAAACGAGATTGCTGTTAAACATAGTAAATTCCAATTTTCAAATAATTTCTCATTTTGGACCTGTCACTTGTATTCCAAAGAGCAATCGGAAATTGGACCTTAGGGAGATTAGATTACAACGGAGTCAGACGATGGGACTATGCCATGTTATGGCAAATATTTATCTTTAATTAAAAGTAAATTTTACTGCCATTACAAAATTTATTTCATAGAGAGCCATGTCAAGTATTTGTATCCATGCTCGTTCTGACTGAGTCGAAACAGATTTTGGACAAGGAGATACATTCATATGACTATGTTGTAACATCATACTCGAAAAACAATCTTTCGAAAGTCCGGACAATTACTTGCTTACGCAGACGGTATTGACGTCATAAGAAGAAGGAGAATCAAAGGCCCAAAAACAAAACTTCACTGAAGCCAGACATAGTTTTAGTATTTTAGAGTTGAACATAAAATACTCGCAATGAGTATAGACGAAGATGCAATAAAAAACTACTACTTACAACTATACAAATATAAGCTGTATTGCGACAGAAGCATGAGTCATGATGCCTGGGTCATGTGTGGTAGATGGACATCCACGCTGCGACTTAAAAGAGTTCCAAGCTACTGCTCAAAGACATCATTCAAGGAAGAGACCTCATTCAAAGAGGACTTCAACCGTCTGGAGGCTACTCGCCAAAAATCAAAATGCTTAATTAAAAATGTTGGTTGCGGCTTGCGGCCAAGGTTATGCCAGAGCTATAATGCCGCCCTTAGTAAGCAAGAAAAATTGTTGTTGAGAGTAATGATCTGAGAGAAAGTACGTCCGTTTTCTGAGCGTCAGTCACATCCTCTCAAATAAAGAATTTCTTTAATTTGCCATTGTGAGAAGTATGACTTAACTTCGAGAGGCTATGGCCAGGGTATGAAATAAGAATTCAGTTGAATTTTTCATAGATTCGACTTTCGAACTACCACCACGTTAACAGGTAGATATGTATTTAAAAGGACAACGATAGGAAAATATTCAATGTGTTGGAAAGGTTGGTAAACGAGGCCTTACAGAAATAACTATAGTATCCTAATGCCTTATTGCCGTATCGCAAAGCGAGCGTTATTATGCGCGAACAGTTGAATAAGAGAATTTTTAATAGACACAAGCAAAATTATTTTGCTACTGAATTTGCGATTGTCTATTCGGTCAAACAAGAACTAGAGACCAGACTCAATGTTTCTGACTATTCTTTATTAAAAGGCTAAGGAACATAACCAATTCAAAGCACTTACTTTTCCAGCTTTCGTTTGGCAAGTATTTGTTAATTGTTTAAGAAACTGTATTTCACTTCAAACAAATTCGATTGCAATTACACTCCTCTTCTGCTGCCGTCCTGCCGAAGTTTCTCTTTTGACTTTCTGTCTGTGGCGCTTTCTTCGGTACACGGAAAGATTTATGAGTAACGTTAGTTTGTCAAAGCATTTTTTTATACAGGTATGCCCAGGTATGCCGATTTAGAAGTTTGCACCATTTTGTTTAATTTTTAAGTTTTGACAAACTATGGACTGGACAGTGTAGTTATTTCTTCGAATGTTTTAACCATTGTATATCTAATCTTTATTACTATTGAAAAAAAAAACGGTCCCTGAAAGCCATCTATGTATCCGCTTTTACTCACAAGAACTCAAGAAATTTAATCCGGGATTTGAGTTCGTCTTCTCGTATGCACAGTGCACACGTTTAAATTCGTTCAAATTGAGTCGGCAACACAGTTTCGCTCCGGCCGGCGAGTAAAGCTTTTTTACGGTGGTGGTACAGACTTATAGTCATCAAACTGTTCATGTTTTACAAAGTTTGACTCTCACTCTCAAACTGTGAGTGGTTAGCAACCAAAATTAGCAAAAACTCAAACCACTAGTTGCAACACTGGAGTTAAATACATAAACCTACTTAAATTCGAATAAGAATTATCCTAGACTTAAACCTAATGGCTTTTCGAATACTGCTTAGAGATTTCGGTTTATTATACTGGACGGTTTGAATAGCTCAATAAATTATTTATTATCTATTTACATTTCATTTGCATTAAACTATCTGCGAGATGCTAAAGGAATTTGCTATGATTTGTTGTTTCCATTTCCCACTTTTATTTTTTCATAAGAAAAGAACAAAAATTTAAAACAATCGCACAACATTGGCAAACAAAAATAAAATGTAACGAAATAAGTGCGTTATAGTTCTCCTTTGTCCTTTGATGGGTGATAAAAATTAAAGCCAAACTCAAACCATAAACAAATTCCATATAGAAACAAATCGCAGATTTTGACCAGTATCATAAACCAACACGACTATATGAAGACACACGACATCATACAGAGAAGTGTGTTCGTATAAGTATCGTGTTAGCACGAATCAGTTGTAAAAATGATGTTGATAATTATAAGCGTTCTACGTTTTGCATTTAAGCTGATGGACTGGAACTTGGGAGCAAAAGAAAATAACCAATTGGTTATTTGCTTATGCCTTTTTTGTTGTTGTTGTTGCTGTTCCATATTTATACGAAGACGTTATTTAATTGAATTTTACAAAATTTGAGATCAGAACTCTTGGGGATACTTAGAACACTCAGAATTACTAAACAGTGAATTGGTACCGGTGCCAGGACCACTGGCACCGCCACCCCCACTGGCATCCTGATTGTTCTGGTATCCCTGATATGGTTCTTGATACAACTGATTGAGCCTCTAACCAGTACCCGAAAAGTGCCACGCGTCCTATGCGCTCAAATGAGCAAATTGTGATGGATGGATATCGAATTGATGATATGGATGTCCGTATGGTCCCATATGATAAGGTACGATATTCATGGACGCCATTTTATGTTCTTTTTTCCATTTCATGCGGCGATTTTGGAACCAGATTTTTATTTGTCGCTCCGTTAGACAGAGGGCGTGGGCGATTTCGATGCGTCTCCGACGTGTCAGGTAACGATTGAAGTGAAATTCTTTTTCTAATTCTAACGTTTGATAGCGGGTGTATGAGGTCCGTTGGCGTTTTGTTTCTCCGTTGGCGTTTACAGTACCTGAAAGAATAAAAGAATAATTTGTTATTAATAAATTCAAACATTTGAAAGAAAGTTTGTAGTTTTAGAATATTAAAAAATGTGATTTTCCTTATCATTATGCGAGAAAATGAAATGGAAAATGATAGGATGATCTAAGTAACAATAGATGAGGATTTTGAATGACTTATCGTTGTGAACTTATTCATTCGTGAGCACTCACGGTCAGGGCCGCCTTTAGCTGTGCAAAATTTAAAGAAACCGTAATTTTTCTCAGCTCAGGTTATTTGAATGATGTTATTATTTTGAAATTACTTAAACAAAGTTTTTGTTTAAAAATGTAAATTGTTCGCACAAGATAAAATAAATTTTCCTTTAGACTGAAGGCTTATTTGTTTAATGACTTTTCTTACTCTAGCAAATATGCCCTCAGAACTTGGTGCTGTGTGCCTTCGCACATCTTGCACATAAGGTTGGTCCGGCCCTGGTCGTGGTCAGACCCACCAGATGTCCTATTCATACCTGGTACGAGTGCCTAATCTATACGATTCGTTTTACTTGTACGTTTATATTAAACAGTCGATGGTCTCTTAAAGAAAGAATGACCGATGAACACGAAGGATTGCTTCCATAGTTGCAGCATAAACGTGAAAATGATTTTAATAAATTCATCCAAACTGTTTTAAGGACAACAACTTTTAAAGTTCTTTGATTCAGCTTTGAGATCAAACTAGCTTCCCTTTTTATTGTCTGTAGAGGAGTACCTTATTTTCCAAAGCAAGCATAGTTATTCGACAAAAGAAGGATATAACTAGTTAAATAAGTCTTACATAGGTACATAACGGTGGTGGACTTGCCAAAATCCAAAGTGATACTCGTGGAAAAACATTTTATGGTTTGTAGGGATTCGAACCACGAATTTCCCACGTAACAGGCAGACATGACAATGCCAATCTTTACACGACGGACACCACAAATGAGTCCCGTGTTTTCTCTTGAGCTCTAGTTCTGGGGATTAATCGATTACATCAGCTATCTTTTCGTTGTAACAAAATTATCTGGTTGCCAACATGGTTAAAGTCTTGATTTAGACAACGAAAACACGAGTATTTTGACACAACGGCGGCGAATATTTTTAATATCCCGTTCAAGTCGTAGCTTAGAATTTGAGAAATCTTTCAGAGGGTTTTAATATCTTCAATAAGATAAGAAACGGATCGGAAGTGAATACTTTAAAATTAAAAATAAGGATGGAAGTCTAAGGAACCTAACCCTTAGTTTTTAAAATGCTTACTGGAGCACCTAAGCATATCGGTCATTGTACCAGATAGAAAACCTTCTTTCTTTCCAGTCCAGGTGTTCGTAGAAAAGTCAGAGGACGCTGCTATGATAAGGAGTATCTGGTTAGTAGCTCTCACCATGTCTACACCGAGTATCTGTAATATGATCTGAGAAAATGTAGGACTTTCTCAAAAGAACTGTTTCGCGATATCGTCATCCACTCCACGCACGATTGACAGAGTGTGGTAGCAGTGGAAGAAAAAACGAAAGTTCCTCGAGGGTCTTGACAACGTCTATAAGTATCCTACAATTTTTTTCTGCTGCGAGAGAGCAAAAACATTACATTTTTTATCAGCCTTGGAGATTGGAGAAGAGCATGTTTGGTCTGTCGGCATCTAATGGAGAGATACAATCTACGGTTGTGGCCTTGACAGATCATTCGTTGATTGAAGTCCTGACTGAGGACCCTGACCAAACGTTAGTTCAGGTCCTGAGAAAGCAACTGTTTGAAATCCTTTGCAAGGCAAGGATGATCGGTGATCTCGTTTCCAGTTATGCTGTGATTGCCTGGAAACAAATAGGGACTCAAAGAATAGATTCTCATCCCACAAACCACAAGAGATAATGATTTTATTAGTTCTCCCATTCTGTAAGAAAATTCTATATTTGGGTGTCGATACCAATGATCTGGGACATTTGCCTCTTTTCTAGAACTGCCCAGAATTTCGTACTTGTCAAACGTTAGTTCAGGTCCTGAGAAAGCAACTGTTTGAAATCCTTTGCAAGGCAAGGATGATCGGTGATCTCGTTTCCACTTATGCCGTGATTGCCTGAAAACTAAAAGGGACTCAAAGAATAGATTCTCATCCCACAAACCACAAGAGATAATGATTTTATTAGTTCTCCCATTCTGTAAGAAAATTCTATATTTGGGTGTCGATACCAATGATCTGGGACATTTTCCTCTTTTCTAGAACTGCCCAGAATTTCGTACTTGTCAATTTGTCATAGAAGCACTCAACCAGTCAATGGTCACGTGAGTACAATACTCATTCGCTCTAAATACAGCTGAACTTACTTTCGATTGTCGGTTTCATACATAAATACAGGGAAAAACTAGTAATTCTGAAATCTTTTCGGCACAGTTTTTTTTTTCATTTTGTGGAGAATAATTACCTTATTATGAGTAGCGAATCGAACTAAAATCCTAGCGAATTCGATAATTTGGTATTATGAGTAGCGACTCGCTTAAATGAAGTTCGCTTCAAATGTCAGAAAGTTATCGACTAGAGCCATCGACCAATTATGAGTAGCGAACGTTCGATATTCTATTCGCCCAGCGCGTCAAAATTGGTCGAACGTTAGTTATTGGTGATAAAGCAAGCGAACGAAGGGTTTAGTTTTTTTTTTGTGTTTGTTTTTTTTTCTGATGTTTGGATGCATTTCTGGCAAAAATGAGTGAGTGAAGAAACAAGTTCTTGTATTTTTATTTACTATTAAAATCAAGATTATAATTACTTTCGATTCATTAAGAACAAACAGCAGTCAGTTCGCAAAGCAATTGAGCAATTGTTTTGCAATTGACCTCAACTCACTTGGTCCTCCTTCTCATGAGAGAAAAATATGGCAAGGTTTGCTTATAGGTTTCTAGTTTCGGTTGGATTTCAAACTTAAAAAAAATATTCAGAAAACAAAAAAAGTGATTTTAGCCACTGTCTTTGTTGCCTTTAGAACAGGCAGTTGACTACTTATTCAGCCCTTAACATGGAGTAAATCCATCTGGCTGTATATTTTGTTGAAGAACGAATACAAAACGATCCCCTGCAGAATGGAAGAAGCAATTCTGCAGGAAAAATTATGCAGTAATAATGAAGATGCCCAAGTTCTGAATGATGAAGATACCCAGCATGTTCAAGGACCATCATCATATGGTCAGCGGCGATCCCTGTCAGCTTATAAAAGAGGGAGAACAGTTTAAATGAAAGAGAAAATGCCATATAAAAATTTTAAAAAACCAAACTAACACACTAATTTGTTCCGTGCAATCTCATTTGCTTCCACATCTTCAAAAAACAAATCAACACTTTTATTCATACTCCTAATGAATTAAGCCCTGCGCAAACCAGCGCGATAACGTCGTGCGATACGATTTCTGTCAAAATGAAATACATGTACATAATCTTATGGAGGTTTAAAATATCGCAATCGCATCGCACGCACAAATCGCGCTGGTTTGTGCAGGACTTTATTTTCTTAATATTCAATTGAGAAAGATGTTCTATTAACAGATAAAACAACAATTATAAGGCAATTTGACATATGACTTTATGAAATATTCACTTTTTTATGTTGGTACCTATCACATCAAAAGCGAATGTCGTAGTTCGCTACTTATAATACCACGAAGCTTGTAGTTCGCTGAACAGTTCGCCTAGAAGCGAACGTTCGATTCGCTACTCATAATACGGGCCTAAATCTCCAAGCCTTTTTCACAATTTCAGGTCGATTCGCAAATCGCATCATAGATAAAGCTGCATGGGGAAACAAAAACGCAAAATGTAGCCTTTGACTATGCATTTTACCTACAGACTCAGATTCGCTTGTAAATGAAGAAAAGAGTTTTCTTATGATATGCCTGTTATTTAAAATATTAAAATTTGGAATTCAAATAACTATAACTACGAGTATCACACCAAACGCAGGAGTGCGACATTAGCCCATTTTCGGCTTAAGATAGTCTAGTCGCTATTTTACCTTCAACCAGTCGAGTTCAGGCTTTGAATAAAAGCTATAACTCAGTTGCAATAAATATTATCGAATTTCAACAATGGGTAAAGTAAAGTAAAGGGTGTTTTTTTAGTTTCGTCTGCCATTTCATCGAGGTAGAATCGAAGGCACACGACTTCTGGGCACTGCGTATGTTCGGTCAATTGTTTTGAAACGAACTTGTCTACGCAGATAAGCCCGAGATGATTGACGCCTTATAAGATTCGCAGCGTTATTTCTGACACACGGTCCTTAATACTGAAAATTTTGCCTCTCGGCTGGAATTAGTTCGAGTCAAGCGCGGCGGCCAATTGCCCGAAATCATTTTTGAAACATAACGCAAGCTCTTGTCCTTATGATACAGTTAAATTCTTGACAATAACATAAAATTATGTGCGTTCTATAGGTATCTTCTAGAAAAGCAGACGTCAAGAAAAACAACCATCCTTATAAATTTGAGTAGCAGCATGCGCCATACGTAGCTTCGTTAGAAAAAAACTGGTTCCACTCCAAACTTACCTACTCTATTTTTCGATCTCCAGCCCCAAAAACCATTTCCAAAAATATTCAATTGACTTTTGAAATTAATTGTCTCTCCTCACGAAGGCGGAGATCTTAATTCGCCATACAACGATGTGAATTGTACCGTGATGCCTCTACCTATCCACTTCCACAGCACAGCTATAGCAGTGCCGTGTCAAGCAAAATTCATTCAATTGAATGCCGAGTAAAAATTTTCCATTTTTTTTTTCAAATTTAAATTTTTTTTTCCTTTCGTATTCCTTGGCACAAGCTCAGGCATATACCTAACAACCATTGACTGAAACCGTCTGTGGCCTATTTTATTGTTTTCGACAAATTGAAATCCACTCACTACGTAACCTATACACAATTCGAAGCCAAGGAGGGTTGGCGTTGAGTTTTTTTTTTTTTGCTTATTTCGATTGCCCTTTTTCCTATTTATTTGGATTAAGTGTGTAGAACTGTCACGAAAGTCCTTTATAAATTGATTGATGGATTTTAATGTTTGCGTTTTCCAAAACTGGTTCAAACAAAAACTGAAACACTTTTGGTATTCGGTGAAGTATTTGTTTCATTCGCTTCCGTATGCTTTATGTTCCACTAGGTACGAGTATATAAACCAACAAAACAGACAATGTTTATCTTTTTCCTATTAACTTGCTTATTCCATTTGAGTGAACTAAAAATAAAATGAAAACAATCTTGGCCGCATCTCTGAATGTCTCTACCCGTAATACAAACACCTGTTTAGTCCGCATGTGAATGTGATACTCTGAAAAGTCCCCTTCACCTCCATATCGCCCCATCTATGTGTTGTAGTTGTATAGTTGCACCATCATTTATCACTCTTGTGAACAATTTGATTAATCTCTGGGGATATTGTGCTCCTTCAGAGCCACTAAGTACCATCAAGAGGTCCAAGGCCTTAGCACCCCCGAGTGGTGGTACTCTGTGCAGACACAGAGCGAGAGCGATTTATATTTATGAACTTTCGAATGCAAATTGAGCGATGTTCTTACAACGAATAACAAGCTGGCGGTAGAAATATAAACAAATATTTGATATTTATTTAGAGAAACAGAGGAAAACAAATAAATGCCACAAATACGCGCTCTGCTCGCGCGATGTGCACGTAACCTAATGACTCAAAGATCACGACTGTGTCAACCAAAATGAAGATTTATGGGTTGTGTTCCATTTTCGGAATATTGTAAATAATTTGTATAGGCTAGGCATAGGTTTTGTCTACAGTATTTTTTCTTTTATTATTTGTTATATGAAAGTGTGACCCTTTTGACTTCCTTGTGCCGAGAGGTGTATGCAAGTTGGTGTGGTGTGCCATAGAGTTTTCAAGCCTTTTGTGTGCGACCGAATGGTGCGGGTTTGAATTGGGCTTTTAGGTGGGCCAAAATATTTCAAAAATAGATTTGCGAGGAGACCGAGGAGATGGTTTATTGCTTGAGTAGTATAGAAAGTCATTTTTTAGGTGGACGTATTCCACTGTTGCTCATGGACGTCAATCGAAGCTTGAACAGAAGCATTAGAACGAGTTTAGTGTCCGTGGCGTAATGGGTATAATAGGAATCGCTTTTCATGAGGGATGGCAATTCCTCCGAGATTGTTTATACTGTCATGAAAAAGACTTTCTAACTAAGTGGTTCGGAATCGGAAAATCGGAATCCTCACCGATGATGTAGGGTTGATAAGAACACGCTAGACTCCGAGGCTCCTAAAGCTGTCTGGTGCAACCCTGTTCATTTTATTTACTAAGAACAAGAATCACTGCGTATGGAGGACAGTATTGTTAGGGTTCGAATCTACAAAGTTAAATCAGCCCAAATGACAAGTTTGACAAGTTTCTTAAATCTCATTGAAATCCTTAAAGTCGTTTTCGACAAAACAAACACAAATATTTGCTGGATGTCATGGTCTAGGAGTTTTCTTTCGAAATATTGAAATGCCATATTCTGAAACTGCAAAATAATTAAATAGGGTGGCGCAACAGAGCGAGGGCCACAGGTCCTAGCGCATTTTTCACGACCATTCCTTGTGAGGTAGTGGAAGGGACCTACAATTTTCTGCCGGCTACTAACGGCTAATCGAGAAAGTGCTTTTCTTGGCAATGAATTCACTAAGGAGGACTTGCCAATTCCTCGCGGATGGCGATACCCGTAGAAAACTTTTTGCCCTGTAGCTGTAGTTGTTGATTTTTCATTCAAGAAATCTGAACTTTCATAGAAAAATTTGGGCATTGATATAGTCTCTTTGGTTAGCTTACTGAAAAAAGTCATAGCACGGCCATCAACCTCTTAGAAGACAACCCATTATCTTGGTAAAAACTAAATTTTCAATGATTCATCCATCAATAAGTTCCAGACCTCGTGGAACTGCAATGTCAATAACCGAATATCAGCTATAAATGTTATATTCCTTATGACGGAAGTCCAACTCTAATATCATTGACCTTCTTTTCCTCCAAAGGCTTTAGTCAGAACCAGGTGTGTAATATACTCATGTGGTTTGTGGCCGAGTGCATGTGCAAAACTCAAGTAAGAACAAGAAAATCAGAAAAAGAAAATAAACAAAATAGCCCACCCAACTGCAGCGCCTGGGCTCATTGCGAAAGTGTCATGTCGTCGTTCCGTGCACATTGACGATTGTAAATTACTTTATTTAAATATCTGACAAATTGACTGTAGAAGCATTTTTCATAACAACAGGTAACTTGTCACAATCGGATGTTCTGATCATTTGTCAGACGCTTCATATGTCATCTTTATCATGATCACGTTCGCATCAATTCCATTCCTACTATTCTGGCCGTGGCGGCCCAGCCTCTATATGAGTTGCTGCTTTGAAAGTTCTTTTTTTGTTGTTATTGTGTATTATGCAGATTCTAAACTGCAATGTCTAGCCCCAACGTACCTACCTTCTATAGAAAAATAAATCGAAATAAAAATTATAATTTCAATGTAAAGCCATAACATTAACACATCTCGCAACGAAAAGCTCTTTGTCAGGAACACCACACAAACACATAATAAGCTAACAGAACAAGGAACTGCGATTGTTTTGTGTAATTAAATTCTAAAGACACCAGGAATCGGAGTTCGTAGCTCATTAACACTTGAGGAACATTGTACATTGTAGAATTTTTATACGAAGGCAAAGCAAGCACATCACACAGCACACAGAGTGTGTTTATATTTTCATATGGAAGATTCATGTTTTATTAAAGATTATCACCATGGATCATTAATATTTCTGCGAATGATTGCCGCTTTGTGGACAACATTGTGTGTTATTGTTGGAAGAAGGTTTGCTGCCAGCAGTGATGATATTGATAAAAATAAAATTAAGAAAGAAAAACATTGTTTAAATATTGAGGGAAAATTTCAGTGATCATTCTCTAAGGGAAAAGTTCGATTCTACTAATGAATTCAATGTTAGAAGGTCCAAATTTATGTGTTCCGATATCTCAAAACAGTTTTTAAGTTAATCCTCAAAATATAGACAAAAGCCAGTTTTAATATTGCAGACGCAACTGAGAGTCTTTAAAGACCACTTCTGGACATGTGGACATAGCTTAGCAGCGCTAAGAATAAAATTCCCGCAGTCAGACAGAATGTCCTGAAAAAATTGGACCTTGGGGAAGATTTACATCCACCAAGCTTGGAAGAATTGTAACTGGAAATATTTTAGCTTTTGCAAATACAACTGCAAGGGAAGATAGCCTTCATATACAGAGCTGGAGATCGGTCATATGAAAACGAGCATACCATTTGACCTGATAGGAGATTACGAACAAATTAGTTAGACAAAGCTTTTAATGGCAGTGTGCATTAATCTATATAGGAGGACTTGCCAATTCCTCGCGAAAGGCGATACCCGTAAAAACCATTCCGTTTATTTTCCTACAATCTGAACCATTAACCTACCAAGTACCAAATAGGCGGAAATACTAACTATTACTCCCCAGGCACACCAGATCTAGGTATCTGCACCAATATGGGAACGTTTTAATCAATTTTCAACAAATTGGTGAATTCTTACGGATTTAGACCAGGAGAAGGAAAAATCCAGGAGTTTGACATCGAAACACACCATCATTATATTGCTTTGATTATGGCGAATGGCACTGTCTAATGTCTATAGAAACGAGCTAAGCGAGCCATGTCTAGTTTTTGATCCTTGGAACAACTGGTCCGATATTTTGCAGGACAACATTGAAGAACGCACCCAACAAGACAACAGACGATAACTTAAAAAGAGACGATAACTTTCCAAAATCTGTTCTTAGGCAGACATCATAGTGAAGTTATAACATAAGTGATATAATGGGATCTTGTGAGCATCACAATAAAATTGGAAGACTTAATTAAGCTATTCTCGAACAAGGGACGAAGCAAAAAAAAAGAAAAAAATCAATCAAGCGGAATGCTTCCGGACGTCTCGTAGACTTTTTGGTTGCTAAAATACTTTTATCGTTGATGGTCAAAGTGGAGTCCTGTGCGATTCTTCAGAATTTTATTCTCGAAAAGTAACAAATTGTTCAAGCGAGTTTTGGAAATGCCAAATCAAACACGAAAGCAGTATTTTCTGTTTAGTCTGAGAAGCTTTCCTGGAATAACAAGTTTGTCATCTAACTACTACCGATTTTTCTTCACATCGCGGGGAGTAGCTTACCTCTTCGGCGGGCGGGCGGATCAGGTAAGTGGGAGAGCTGTGATCCCCTTGAGGTGATCGTAACGCCAAAGAAGAGAAAAATTAGAAGAACGAAGAAGAGGAATAAGATCTGGGAGTGAAGTAAGTGAACAATGTTGACTGCCTTTCTGCGCAATCCTTTTGTATAAGGATTAAGAGTAAATCTCTCTTTGAGGTTAGTAACGAGGTAGGTACTTGAAGCTTGATATTGTTCCAGTGATAGTTTGTCAAATATGTTGTAACAGTTATCGGCTGATCTCGTTCTTCGACGTCTTGTAGGCCTATTGCAGCAATCGTTGATGCCTTATTCGGTGTAATATTCCCAAAATGCTGGCGAAATGGTTAGTATGACTGCCTGTACCGTTTGAGGTTTGTAGTTCGAGTCCCAGAAACATCAAGGAGAAATGAAAATATCTTTCGCGATTATAACTTTTTGCATGGAATTGGCAAGCTGCTCAAAAGTGAAACAAACTTAGCTCTTTGGGATCAGCACTAAATATGGTATGTGATCGGCAACATTTCACAATTTTCTCAATCATTTTTTAAAATCATCGAGGAACATATCTGATTTGAGTTTGATATATGTCCTTCTCATGACTTTTTGTTTTCCCTCGATTCATTGCGCAGTGCTTACTTGACCAGCTAATGCGTAATCTAATTTCAAAATTCAGTCAATTTCATCTCAGAGCAACCGACCCCTTCGTTCTCATACGAAAACCTTAGATTTATTTTCAAAAAGTTAGATTCGGCTGTGATAATTAAGCCCTCCACTTGAATTAGTACTTAAACCGCCCTGTGTTTTTTCAAATTCGGTACTCGTACATTGACTCAATACACGTACGAAAGTTTCCATTACAAACTCTAGGGCAATATTTTC